>CAEGAF010057687.1:0-14149 GCA_903067075.1 Micropoecilia bifurca | reverse complement strand
CATGCACAGGGAGAACATGCAAACTCCATGCAGAAAGGCCGGGGCCGGGAATCGAACCCAGAACCTTCTTGCTGCAAGGCGGCAGCTCTACCAACTGCGCCACTGTGCAGCCCTGCATTTTATATCTACATATGAAAACACCAATTGGTTATTTTAAATTTCATCATTGAGTTTTAAAGTTACTAAGAGCCATGTCACTATGTAAGGTCATCATTGCCTCGGTTACTACAATCAAATGCACTGAATGTTTACTCCAACTTTTGGAAAATTTCAAACCCACCAAGACGAGCAACCAAGAGGCCCATGGTAACCAACGGTAACTACTGTAAACTATCTGTGATATTTCCTTCACTTCTTATTAGTCTTACTTTATGAATAAAAAGTTTGTTGCAAAGGGAAAATAAGTGGAAAACATCAATGGATACAAATACATTCTCTGGCACAGCGGCTCTCAAACTAAAGTCAAGTTGACCTGCAAAAGTCGTTTGCTGAAATTCACTCGCATCAATCAGAGCAGCTCATTGGCTTAAAGCATTAGTGGCGATTGTGTCCATGTGCAGGTTTTCCAGTTTATCACAATTTTATCAGCGGGGCTGCGGAGAGCGTCGGCTGAAGTGGAGAAGTGGAGTGAAAGATGATTTGCTGCCAGGGTTCAGAGGACTGATGGATGTCCGAGGTCACGGAGGCCATTGCCATTTTACAGACAACATGTCCGTTCTCACTGACCCGCTCACCCGCTCTCACTATGATAAAGCGTCTGTCTCAGATTCTGATGACTGCTCACTTTTGCGATGAACGTCTGCACATGTCCGACTTGCCAGCTTTTAAAATGGCTGACAGGTCTTGTAAATTATAAAGCTGCAATATCCTAAGGCTTTCTATTTGGCCTTTTTCCTCCATCCATGCATCTGCTCGTAAAGAGTGCTTATATGTAGATGTGAGAAACAAAACAACTATTTGTGTGTCTGTGTGAGAACAGCCTGAAAGCTCTTGTGAAGTTCTACGGAGGCAGACAAAGCGAGGAAGTTTAGCCACTGCTCATTGTTCAAGTGCGTAGTTAGGTAACACTAATAAATGGTCCGTCCGCGTACGAGTGAGTGTGTGTGTGCGCGTTGTTTTTGTACAATCGGGCCCATTCAGGGACTTGTGCGGCGCTCACACGGGGGGGGCCCCGAGGTGTCTCTCTCCCAGCTCGCCACGCACACTCTCCCACGCTCGTCGACGTTTGGCTGTCCTCGCACACGAAACCTGAAGACGGCCTCACCTCTGTTTCTGGATTTGAAAAGAAAAAAGGAGCAGACGGCACCGAGCGCTGATCTGGAATCAGTATCTGGACCGTGGCCTCTCGGCCCGTCTGGTCTCCCACTTCTTTCTCAGCCCCAGTAGGAAGGAAGTGACCCAACGCGCCGGCACCCGTCCTGCGCTGAACACATTGTTGCCACATCAAGGCTCAGATATGTACAGTAGCTCAGCTGAAGTTTCCCACCCTCCCCGCTCCTCCGCGCTCCCAGCCCCACACCTTAGGAACAAATGGCAGAGCTGAATTACTGTTTGTTTGAGCGCCATGGCGTGAGTAGGGCTGCCTACTGATATCGATGGAGGAATCTAATCAGAGGACCTATTAGGAATCAGGACACAGAGGAGGAAAAAACAATTGAAGCTGTAATGATTTGGGCCAGAGATGTTGTTTGTTTTTTGATCGTATTGTGCAGGCAGGATTTCCATGACGGAAAGATGTTTCATAAAAAAAAGAAGCATTTTTTTCTAACGACGCGAGTAAAGATGACTAAGATCTGACAGTTAATCCTGTGGATGAGGCAGGGTAGAGGACAATGTTTGGTTTAGAGAAACTGTCACACGGAAGTTCGGTTTGTGGGAATTGGGTCATCTTTAGACTGCAGAGACAAGGTTATTTGCACCAAGGAGTGAAGAGGAACATTAGAAGTGATCAAATCATCAGTTCAGTTCTTTCAAAAAGAAAAAGGAGTCTCTGATGGAACCGCATTACACTAATCTTCACCAATTCTCTTCTCAGAGTTGAGTTGCGATTCTGCCTGGGCGGCTCAGCAGTTTTACTTCCAGTCAGATGGAACATGTTGGCAAAATTCAAGTTTTACTTTATATCTAAATATGCCAGGGGTTTGAATAATTGTGGGCTTGGGAGTACAAACTGTTTGTAATGATAAAAATTGACTCACCTTGGCATGCTGGATACTTGAAGCTGAGAATGAAACTGACAGCATGACTAATTTGTATCCTATGCAGGGTAAATTTAATTTGCAGTTTCTCAATTCTTCCTTAATTATAGACGGCTAAAAAAGAGACAGTGACATCAAGGCAGCATTAATATACGCCGACCTATTTCAATTCATTGATGTGAATTTCACAATCCTGATCCTAATGAATGTGTACTATTCAAACAGTCAAGTGGCTGAAGATTTCTTGTCAGGATAATATTTTGACTTTGAGTCAAAAAATGCAAAAACCAAAGTCCTCCTATAGTTGATATTATGAAGTCCAAAGTCCAAACAAACTGTAGTTTCATATCCTAAATTGCTGCCATGTATATAAAACGAAGGGTGCAAGTGTGAACTACTGTATTTATTAGCATCTCTGACCGTTTTTACTTTGAACCTTGTGGACATTTATGTTCAATGACTGAGTCCATAAAATTGACACATTTGTATTATTGTTGTGTTTTAAACACACAATAAATAAATCCCACTGTGTTTTTGACTTGCAACTTAAAAGCTTTTTAATCAAATGCAGCATGAAAATGAAAAAAAAAAACACCTTAAACTCAGGGCACTTGAATATCAGCCTACAACAGAAGAAAAAAAATATGAGGAACTTTGTTCCAACTATGCATCATAATCACAAATCAACTTGGAAATTAATCGATTACATGGCCAATATTGGCTCTGAGTGTTAGCTGGGTCAGAAGACAGACACATCCAGACACATTGGAAGGAATAGACTTTCTTCCTGGTTCAGATCAGGCCAAATACAGGAAAAGAAAAAAAAACATTGTGGTTTCACAGAACTGATGAACAATGAACCACAACATGCTGTGAAGTCATTACAAAAGCTTTATTTTTCTAATTAAACAAGTTCCTTTCCAATCTCAAACAGGCTGTGCTGCTTTTTGAAGTCTTGATGACACAGCTAAAGGAAGAGCCACAAACAACAGACGAACACAGATGCTGTGAAGGCCTTTCGGAAAACAAGAATTATTCTTAGTGTTTCTGAAGTTGAGCTGGAAAATGTTGCAAGTGTCGGCTCTTGTTAACGTGCTTTGCAACAGAATGCAGGCACATTTTTATTGTGATTTTAAACATTTGATGCATTTATTTTCACTTAAAAAAAAATTAAAATCTAAAAAAAAAACTAAAAAAAATCCAGTACAACCATTTATCTTCAGAATTTTTGCATTAGTATATAGAGTCCCCTATTGTGTAATTTTAATCACAAAAGTGTACTACACAGCTGTTCTGTGAAGGCCTAATAGAATTGTTAGAGAACATGCCTGAATGTAGGCAAATTTGTACTTTTTTAAACTTTTTCCCCCGCACTTTAAAATTAAGCATTACATTTTTTTTTCAGTTTTTTTTTCCAAAAGAACAAAAACATTCCAGCTTATTACAGCGACGTAAGGTAATAAAATGCAAAAGGTTGAAGTCGTATTAGTACTTCTGCTGGAGACTGCATTCGGTATCAGTCAAATTAACTCTATTTAAAGTGAAATACTTGTAAACTTGCCTGCAGCGAGAGTACACTGCGGTGCGGCTGGCCTCGCTATCTGTGTGGCCTGTGTTTCACATACAGTAATTAGAAGCAACCTCTTAACAAAATAACAGGCTTTCCACTGTAAATCCAACTCCTTGCGTGTTTGTTTTTAGCTTTATTGTATGAACTGCAATCTGTCTGCTGTGAAGGTCTGCATGCATGTAGAACACGGCGAACAACTTTTTTTTTTTTTTTTAAATAGTCCACCAGATTGTTAAGGAAGCTTTGGTGCCTCGGTATCAGCCAGACCTCAAGAAAGAAAGAAAGAGAGAGAGAGGCTTGTCACTTCTAGGCCATGAAGCTCACATTAGACTGTGGGAAATGCAGTCCTGCCTTCCTGTCCCTTCAAAGAAACCCGGCTCTCCGGCAAAATGGCAGGAAACTTCCCCGGCCCTCTGATAGACGGGCATAAAACAACACAGACTGCCGAGCCTCACCACACCGCCGACTGACTCTGCATTAAACTGGCACCGCCAGCCGTCTGTGGCATTTTTTTCTTTTTTTAACTCTCAGCATAAATAGGGAAACAAATTAGCCAGTGGAGTGTGCGTAAGACAAGGGATCCTACTTTAATTTATGGGAAATAGTCAGCGACAAGAAAAACAAAGTCAGCTCTAAAGCTTGAGAAACTTTTGAAATCCAAAGCGGCCTGAAGGGGGAGACATTAGCCACACGATCCTGCTGTGACTCTGCTGTGGAGGCTCTGATCTGCGCTCCTGAGGCGTTTCAGTGTCAGCTCTGGCCAGCGGCGATAATATACCTCTAATGACAGAGGCACTGCGGTGTGGCGTGACTGTATGTCTCTTCCTTGGCTCCCAGAAAACCCAAAAAGAAGATCTCCGTCTTCCTCTTTTGCGGAGAGATGGCGGCTCGTATGCTTGTGTTTGTTCACATCATTGCAGCTCATTGCTCAAACTCTACCCTACTCTGTCACCCAGGCATATTTTTGGGCTTATGGGAAATGCGTGTTCTTTTAACTTTGTACTCCCTCTCTCTAGAGGTTGATTTTTTCTTTCTTCCTGTTTTGTGTCTGTAAACCATCACCAAGGTAAATAACCTCCTGTTTTCTGTCAGAAACCCCGCCGCCCCGCCGCCTGGCCCCCAAAGCCTCTCACTGGCATCTGGCTCTTATCTCTCCCCAACGCTGCTTCTGGGAGGAAAAAATTAAGTTTAAATCTGATTTTGCCAATATGTGCAGAAGCAGCAAAGTTGTTCCGAGCTAATCTTTCCTTTATCGGCGGGTGGCGAACAAGTGTTGCTCATTGACTTATTGATTGCACAGTGTAATGTGACATTATACAGTGAGAAGCTGATGCCCGGTTCGATCGCGAATTTGACCTGTTCCCTGGCCCCCCATCTGTCTCTCTTTCTCACATAACCGTCCATCCATCTTCCTTTACCAGCTCTCGCCCCGGACCCAGGCTGTTGTTCGCCGCCCTCTCTTTCGCTCGCATCTGGCCCGCTACCCTCGCCGCTCAGGGGAAGGTCCGTTTTTCGGCAGAGGGGACGAGGGACAGGACAGTAGAAGTGGCGTATTAATGAAATTAACGCCATACTTGGGTTGAGAGTATCAGGCACCAGGAGCTGTGGCTCGGGTTAATTAGCTGGCAGCACGCCTCTAATTGGGTCAGGACCATGTCAGACCCCTGGCTTTGGCCCTGCAGGGATTGAATTACAATGCCGGGGGACAGCAGCCGTGGGGGGGTCTGAAGTGGTGGAGGAGGAGCTGGAGGGTGGATGAGGCAGAAAGGGGGAGTGTAGCTTAATCTGCCAGCAGGCGTTGAGGACAGGAGGAGGTGGGGAGGCCTGGCTGCATGAATACCACTGTTAGGCTGGATTGGACTGAAGCGGAATGAGGGGAGGCGGAGGTATGGGGGGGTTAGAAGGGGTTTTGAAAGCGGGACAGGGCAGGTGGTGTAGCTTGATATGTGTACCCATAGCAACCGTAGAGTGGTGTGACTGCATTTGTTGTGGGGTGTGGCTAATACCCTTGATGTTTTTTAGTTGTTTAGTTTTTTTCTTTGCTATTTACAGTTCCAAGTAGGTTAAAAAGTCTCAGTGATTTCAGGTTTGGGTTTTTTATTCAGGGGATTAAATTGGGTTTCATTTCACCTTCAACCTCCTCATAATGACGATGCTGTAGGATCAGTAACGAAAAAAAAAAATAAAAATTTGTAGGGAATTTGTATTCTAGCCTCTCTACTCTGATAATCATAAATAAAATACATCACTCAAAATTCACCAAATTAGTAAATAGATTCCACTTATGTGTAAAACTTCAGCAAACAATTAGCTTAGTTATAGATTATTCTGACGATTAATCAATATATATGTTATTCTGACGGTGATTGTGACGATCACTTGATTATTCGGTTAAAAAATTGTCGCATTCTGCAGATTTTTCATTTATCCCCGTTTCTATACAACATTATGAATAGATTAAAAGATGCAAATAAACAAATAATTTAATTCCAATAAAGACATGCAACAACATAGCATTTCAAATTACTTTACGCTTGATTATTTGTAGCAAAAGATGCATCTGCTGCTAAAAAATACTTCTAACATCAACATGTGAAAAGCTCTCAGTGTTTATTTTTTGGGTTAACTGATGAAAACCTGGATATCGAAAGGTTTTGCTGAAGCTAAAACCGGCACTTCAGGTATAGAAGATTTTTTAAAAATATGTTATATGCAAAACTTTTTCAATTTTGTAAAGCTTTGCTTTAATATGTGCCCTCACTGTGTTCTTTCAGCAACAGATCTTTTTCTTTATCCTACAATTAACAATTCATTGATTACCAAATTAGTTGACGATTATTTCAGTAATTGATTAATCGCGATTAATCACAATTAATCCGATCTAATCCGATTAATCGTATCAATCCTCCTTGTGTGTTAGTCAACCTCAGTATAAAACAACCTGGAACACACACCATCGTGAAACTCAGGGGCATTTAAAAGAAAAGTCAGACGTAACGCTGCAAAGTATTCCTGACCAATGTTCAAGGGTAAAATCCAAAACTCAGAACATTTCAAGGAGCCATCATGTTCCGTCCATCATGTGCCTTTCCTTTCACTTCCTAATTACGCTCTGCTTAATGTTGCCCAATAACATAAAACTCCAATAAAACTCATCAAAGCTCGTGGTTGAAGAGCGAAAGAAGCTGCACGCTGCGGATTTCACATGGATCGATCTTTTAAGTTTAAGCTTCCCTGAGCCCCTAGTAATTCATTTTAAAAGCATTATTACTGCATGCAGTTTGCAGCGGTCGTGCATATTTCTGCAACCACATGTAGCTCATAACGTGAGCCATAAGTGTTATGGCAGAATCGCCCAGACCACTGAAGCCCTCCCAAATTGTAATTATTCATTTTTTTGGCATCCCTGCGTAAGAGTTCGGCAGCAATATTTAGATTGCACACAGCAGTAAATGCTTTTGAACTCAGCCACCTCTTACTGTGCTTAGAGAAGTTTGAATGGTTGTAGGGATGTTTTTTTTTTTTTCCACCCTCCTCTGTCAACACAGTTGGATTCAATCTGTTTCCCTTCTGCCGATCACTTCCTTTGTAAATTGGATGCCGCCCACCGGTATTATTAAATTGGCGAATACAAACAGATCTGAAGGCAATGTTATCACCGTGGTCGACTGAGACTGAGAGTTTTAGCGTCTGGACACTTGAGTCTGCTAAACAGAAACAGATGAGTTTCAAGAGCTGAGGACCGTTGCCTTCTATGAGCATTTATGTCTGTGCCAAGTGGTGACTTTGTCTGCTTGCATGTCAGTTTGCCCCACCGGGTTTTAGGGAGCCCTTGACTCAGCACCATTGATTGATCGGCTGGCACGTGTGGTGAGGAGGTCCGGTCTGATCCAAAGCCGCAACATCACCACCGTCACCAGTGGGGCTAATACCCCCTTTTCACTCTGTCTGGACCATTTTCTCTGCTCGTGTGTAATCCGCTGCAAGTCTCACTGTCTCCTCTGCTTCACACTTTTTAAGATCACCGTCTCTATTAATTCCAAAGAAGGATTTTGTGGAAATAGAATCGCCCTTATACTCCCTCGCTGCTCTGGCTCTAGCTGCAGCGAAGGCAGGTTTAGGGTGGTTATCTGAGATCTTGTCTGATGCTGACCTCCAAGTACACACCAAATTGGAGCCGCAGTGGGGAGTTCATGCCAGCAAAAGTGTAAAACGTGTATTTTGTAAAATCCGCTTCGGATTTTGATCACTCTTTTCCATTTGCACAAAGAAAATCATTTATTATCCTCCTTTTCTCCATTTCCTTCATCAGATGACAGAAACTATAAGTCTTTCTTGAGAAACGATCACGCCAATAAGAAACATTGCTTACTTATTATTTTTTTAAAGTTATTTGTCCCGCATTTTGTAAAAAGGTAGAAAATCTGAAAGTCATCTGTCAGAGTGACTTTCAGATTTTCAGTTAGTTAAATGACTTTAACTAATCCTGTTTCCAAGGATATTTACATCCATATTACCGGGACTTAAAGTATTTACCAGGCTAACACCTCTTTGTTGCTAAATGTCATTGAGCTTTTGAGAACCTCCCCAGAGCATTTTGCCTATTCATCTTTTCCATTTGTTCCTCTTTAACACTTCTGCAGGACGTGACCTTTTTTTCTTTTTTTAGGGGATTATCCTGCCGGGGTCACAGTGCAGAGTTCAGTCTGAGTACAGATTAGCATAGAGTTCTGTTGAGTAAATGTCAAAAGGATCTGAGTGATCCTGAACTCTCCAGAGGTTCATTTTATATTAAAGTGCAAGAAATTCTTGAGAAAGTAATGTAGAATACAGTTTAGGTTTAAACTGCAAATAAGTGCTGTGGAGACTTTTGTCAATTCAAACCCTAGATGGACAGACTCGACTGACCCATTGGGACCCTCTTATAACCTCTGGCCAAACAGGTCAGCCTTAGTTTGTCATCTCCCGGTGCCACGACCCCTGGGTCAAACACCGAAGTGTGCCTGTCTTTGGGTCGATAGTAACGTGACCTTTTCCTCATTCTGCCATTGTGCCACATGTTGTTAATTCCTCATCAGAGAACCATTTCAGCAGCAGAGCCGGGGTCAGATTGCTGACCAGTCTGCTCTCGCCGGTCAGTAGCTCACAGTCAAGCGAACACCTGATGTGCCGGCAGCTACGAGGCTCAGTTGTTCACTGTTTGTGTCTCTTTCTAGTACTGTGCTGTCAGCTGATTAGCGCCACTGCTTTGCTTACTTAATTTAGTAATAAATGCTAAAGATGAATTAGTTCAGTGAATATAAGCTGTGGTGCGTGAGAAAAATCTATCTCTTCTCCATAAAAAAGAGACACTTTTGAGTCTTTTCTAAAGAACAGGAACTTCTTTGTGTCACTTGGAACTTTTCATCACCTGTGGAGTACCACAAGGTTTAATCCTGGGGTCCCTTCAGCTTTTTTTTAAGCATTTTTGTGGACACCTTTGACCACTGAGATTCTAACGTAGAAGGCTAAATATGTCATGGGCATGCAAAGTTTGTATTAATGACAGGTGTAACAAGAACAAATATTTGTCATTTAAGATTGTCCACACTGATATAGCATGATATTATGCTATCATCATTAGATGATGATAGCATAATGTGCAGCCCTTAGAAGTTCATATAAAATGACATTATGCGTCCATATCTGTTTAAAAAGCAGACATTGGTGCAAAAATGAAATCCCTTATGTACAGAAACAAAAAGAAACGTAGCTAGTTTTTCCAAAACAGACTCCCAACAATTCAACGTTCGTATTTCTTGATCTTCTTTCTTGAATGGTTTGGGTTAATTAATCTCCTTATTTTTATTTTTTTTTAGATAAAGAAAGCCTGATCACAGAGAGTGGAAAACTCCACACTTTGGACATCCTTTTAAACCGACTGAAGGCCCAGGGCCACAGAGTCCTCATCTACTCCCAGATGACCCGCATGATAGACCTGCTGGAGGTATGGACACAAAGACACACCTGCAGTCCCCTCATATCCACAGCTTATCTGTTTACATACACCATACATGTAAGCAGATGAGTTTACTGATCTGTTGAATCACAGGCCTTCTGTTTCTTAGCTGTTGAGCTCCAGCACCCCTGATAAGCCAGCCTGTCCCTCGTTAGCGAGCCTATTAGATGGATAATTATCAGGTCGGGGCTAATTAGGAGGGTCTCATCTGCAGCGGAACCAGGCAGATGGGAGGGATAACTACAGGCGGTGAAGAAAGAGGGAAGAGTTAGAAGATGCAAAGACCTTTGTGTTGGAGGGGGAAGAAATACAATTTGATGGGAAAGAGATGAAGTGAAATAATGGTAGTTTTTATTTTTCTCCCCCTTAGGGTAAAACCAGAAAAATGATCAACATGGCAACAAGCGCCTGACCTTTTTTTATTGTTCTTATCTGAATTGAATAAATGAATAAACAGATATATGAAAAATATCTTTATATCAAATACCGCACCTCTAGCTTAGCGCTGATCTGATCAGAGGTCGGAAGCTTTTAGGTTTAAAGTTACATCCATGTTCAAAAATGAATTTCACACAGCCTTGACGGCAATACCTCAGCAGCAAACAAACTCGATGCTGTACTCTATTGTTGCCGCCATGTTTGTTGCAAACATCACTGTGGGGCCAAAAATCTCCGGCATGATGTCACTGGGAATCCCTTCCCCTGCCGAACACGGCGCAGCGATGTTTCCACAGCCAAACGTCTTGATGGCAGATGGACTCGACCCAGGTGGCTAAGGGCCCGTCTTCCTGCGTGTCTGGAAAACGGCAGGAATACCTCGCGTTTAAGACCGTAAGACCGGAGGACCGGTGAAAGCACTTAAGATGGCCGAGATAAAGCAGGCTAGCCATTCTCTTTTAACATCCCTCTCGCCGGCTTTCCCAGCGCAGGTTGTGCGCCTCGTGAATCACTGGAGACTGTTGACAGGTGACCTCACCATGTAGTGGAAGGGAGCTTTAGGGTAGGTGTGACGGCATCTAGTTCACTAAGAGGCTAAAGATATCCGGAATGAAATCATACGCTCACCCAATCCGGCTGTGGCGTTCCTGCATTGTGTTTCTTTTTTTTTTACTGGTAACAGGGAAAAAAGAAATCCTGCAGATGGTTTTGATTCCCACAAAGTAAGAGCTCCTTTTTCCAGCAAAGGAGAGGCTGATGCTAATCTCTGTTAGATTTTATGAGTTTGTGGCTTGTTGGCTGTTGGGTGGCGTCATTTTACCGGGTGATGGACAACCAAGATCAGCGCAGCCTGAAGAAAATGAACCCGACAGCGAGAATTACCTGCCAAGACCATACCTTCAATTTTTTAATTTTTTTGAGTTGACTGCTTAGAAACCAAGTTGCCAGTTAGAAACATGTAACATTATTTACAACAGGGGTAGAAGAACATGACTGAGTGATGCCAACATCAGGAGGGGATTTAATTAATAATTTCAGGAATTAAATTTCCCTTTCATCTCTTCTCGCCTTCTGTTTATCAGTTGAAATCAGATATTTCAATTTTCAGACTATAATTTTCTTGTTTTAGATCATTTAGTGTCAATAAAAGTTCTTCACTTTGCTAGAACATTTTTAAACTGGCTGCAAACATCCAAAATAAAAAAAGGCAGAAAACAGGAACTGTGATGATTATTTTAATCAACACAGTTCCTGTTTTCAGTATCCAGTACTAAGATTCTTTTATTATTATTATTATTATTATTTAAATTCAATCGCTAAGGAGCTTTTGATGGTTCAATGAAAAAAATAAAGCATAGAAATTGAGCATGACCTAAACGTATTTCTTAAATCATGTCATCTGTGTTAAACTACCCACATATTATGTCATCTATGCTTTGTGGGGGAAAAAAACCCTAAAGCTGACTTTTAAAGAAACTTAGCAGCTGTTAGAGGTCAAGATCTCAGTCTCTCTGCTCTCTCTTAAGAAACAACGGCCAAGATGCCGTCCCGGAAACTTCCGTCCCGATCGTTTCCGTGTTATTCTTGGGTGACTTTGTTCTGGGAAGAAATAAGAACCTTATCCCGGAAGATTGGGAGCATTTTTGGAGACCAGAACGTGCTAATGGTTCCTAATGTAGTGTTCATTCAGAGCAGATGGGGTTGTTGGGAACAGAGCCAGGCAGACCAAGGAGGGCAGGCCCTGGTGGGACTGAGGGCCCGGGTGTCATAACGGAGGTCTGGAGGGGGTGGTTGGTGTGTGTGTGTGTGTGTGCGTGTGTGTGTACGTGTGTTGGGGGTAAGAGGGTCGCAGAAAACATGGTGTCAAATCGTTGCCATCGTCGCTAATGATTGCGTCAGGTGAACCGTGATTGGTGTTAGTGATTGTGACTGCTGGGTTGCTTTGGTAGGGGTGGGGGAAGGTGGGGGTGGGGGGGGGGGGCACTAAGGCATTGTAACCAGGAGGTCGCAAGTTCACGGCGGTACTTAAAGAGGGATCAGCGTGTCACCTCATCAGCGCTCCTGCTCCTCAGATCCTCACACATACACACACACACACACACCAACACACACAGGGCAGCTTAGCAGACTTCTGGGAGGATATAGTGTCGGTTTATCAGTGTCTACATTTCTTAGTGTCTCTCTGGGTTTTAGCAAATGAACGCAAAAAAAAAAAAAAAGAAAAGAGGGAGAATTAGGATATTTTTTGGACAATAAATGCTGCCATCACAGACAGATTAATGTGATAAAGAGGAATATTTCTCAACTCTTAAAATGACATCGATAGCACTGCTGGGTCTATCTGTTCCTTAGAGGAAGACTTAAGTAGAATTACATATTTGAGATCCTGTTAAGGTCAATCTGCAGTCGATGTGATGATTTATTTTATTATTATTGTTTCTGCAAGCAGAGGTTAAAAAGGAAAACTCGGATTTCAACAAGTCTGCAGGAAAAACGTCAGTAGGTTTCAAAATCCAATCCTTGAAGGTCCACCGAATTCCCAACTTTGTGCTTTTTCCGAAGCGTAACGCAGGATTTGACCCGTTTTATTCATTCTGTTTGAAAAGTGGAAGCAAGCGCAGTAGTTTGTCTAATCAGCAGCTACTCTGTCATTTCTCCTGGATCGTTCGTGACGACTTTGTTTTAACAAACTGTTGCCTTCAAATCACTCCTCAGTCTGCAAGGGCCTCCAGGCCGCGGAGGTCACTCATGTTCGGCTGCTCTAAATATTGGAAACTGGACATCATCCTTCCATTTGAACATTTTCGGTCGTTTGATTTCCTTACAGGAGTACATGGTTTATCGAAAACACACCTACATTCGCCTCGACGGGTCCTCCAAGATTTCCGAACGCAGAGACATGGTGGCCGACTTCCAGAGCCGGTGAGTCGTGTGGTTTTTGTCTGTGGCTGAGACCGAATGTTTCTCCTTGCTAATAACGCCGTGTAATTTGGCCTTTTTGTATATTATGGCAATCAGTAAACAGTTTTATCAAGTGTCCAGATATTATAAGCATGTGTGTCCAGCCTGTGTTTTGGCGTCCCGGTGTTCTGGATCGCATTAGTGCAGTGGCTCACAGGCCCCTGTGTTACTCCATTGTTTGCATTCAGGATGGTGGTTTTCAAACTGGGAGGTGCAGAGAGTTACTGGAAAGAAGTGGGAGCCCTGGGGTGACCAGAGGGAAACGAAGAAGATGATTTATGTGGAGAAAATAAACAAAACAGACTTCTCTGATTCTGCTTTTTTTTATTTTTTCACACTAAAATTTGCTCCAATTCCTTTCTAATCCTTTTTATTTCTTCTACTGTTTTACTAAGCTTACGGATGTAAACTTTCAATGCAGATTTATTGTTCAAATAAACTCTTGTGAAGCATTAAAAAAAATTACAGTCAGAAATATTTTTAAGAAATAAAGGTGTGGAAAAATATTTCAATTTCATTGGCAAGTAAATGATCACCAGATTATAACTGATGCAGCTCTTATCTAAAAGTGAAAAACCTTGAAATTTTTCACCTTTTTCTTATGATTTTTTTCTTGATCTATTTATTTCTTTTTGGGTGGTGGTGGGAGATTTGACATAACGCCCCAAATGCAGTTGTGCAAGCAAAAATAAGATGTGATTTTTAAACACCTGGCTGTTCACTTGGTTAGATGTCTGTCACCGAATGCTGACCAACAACGGGTTCAACATTTCCCGCTCAACTCCTAAGATATTTGATTAGGTTTTTTCTTCTTTTATTTTGAAACTAAGAAAGAGAATACGTGGGAAATTGGATGCGATATCGAAATATATATATATATATATATATATATATATATATATATATATATATATATATATATTTTTTTTTTTTTTTTTTTAAATGCGCCATATAAATTTGTGCACACCACAGAAGGCGGAGATT
>CAEGAF010057681.1:0-26978 GCA_903067075.1 Micropoecilia bifurca | reverse complement strand
TATATAGATATATATATATCTATATGTATAAACCTGCATAGATACACAGTGAGAGGGCTTAGCCAGTAGACGATACACGATCCTGTTGAAAAATAAATTTGAAAGTAAGTGGCTTTTTTTTCTGGAGCACTATTGAAAACATATTTTACAAAGTGATTTATATAAAATACAAAATAAAACAACCAGAAAATAGAAATCAATTTGTAAAACAGTGAAACACTCCAGACAGAACCAAGAACCAAGCATGGCTCTCAAATATTTGGATAAAACCATTTATAATAAAAACTTTTAACTTAACAATTGAGGTTTCAATCTTTACATGCAAGTTTGATATTTAGCTTAGCTAAACAATAGCTCATTGGTCGGATTCAAATACGGTCACTCTTGCTATAATTTTAGGAATGCTCTATGTACAGGCACTAACATCAGTATCAGCCGATATTTATTTTTTTGACATATCTGCACTGGTCCGACAAATAAAACTGAACTTATTGTAACAACTGATATGTAGTGTCAGCTTGTGATAGAGGTTTGGTCATGTAAAGTCAGAGACGTGGTCTTTTTTTTTTCAAGGTGTCAGTGGAATAGTAAAATATATACCGTATTGGTAAATATCAGTTATCAGCCCTAATGACAAAATAATGTCAGATAGAGAAACCTGCATTTTAATATTGGTGCATCCCTAAATAATTAACAGAAAAGTCTCATTTGTCACCCACAGTTTCAGACTTATGAAAAATACTAAAATCTCTATGGATGCTAAAGATGTTTTCTGGATACGAATCATCTTTGAGGTTTTCCACATTGACAAGCTGCTGTCCTTGTGCGACCTCCAGGTTGGGGAGAGCTTTCCAGCTCCCATACAAAATCTGAGAGCTCTTGGGGAGAGCCGGCACCCTCTCCAGTCAGCGTGGATAATGGCACATCTGCTTGGGGCAAACCGAGCGGAGGCCCCGGAGGCTGGGGAGATGGCAACCCAGACAACTACGGCAGGAGCAACCCAGCGATGACGGCAGCGCCTGGCAAACCTGGTAAAAGCAAAAACGCTGCGTATTTGATCCTGCTCAATGTTTCTGAAGAATAATCTGATCCTCTGCTGACTCATTTCAAGAAAAGCAAAGAGGCTTTTTTTGTGAGATGAGTCAAGGACATCAATATGACAGGGTTGCAGCCCTTTGGATTCCACGCATTGAGCTACAGTGACCCCTAGTGGCTGTTATTATGATCAAATGATCATGCTACTACTATTAAATACTACCAATGCATGTTGTTTCGCAAGACATTTCACACGTGTAATGTGTCTTATAATATGTATTTTTTTTTCCTTTTGTGTACTTTGTAGTCTCCAAACCTATGCAAGATGGATGGGGAGGAGGAGGTGAAGAGCTCAGCCTTTCAGGGGGTCAGTGGGACTCTGAGGAAGGAGACATGTGGAACAGCACAGCCTCCCAGGAGAGCAACTCTTCCTGTAACTCCTGGGGCAACGCATCCAAAAAAGTCCCACAGAAAGTACGAAGCTCTTGTTACAAATTCACTGTGGATGTTTCTACTTAATATCTCATTCAGAGTAACATTTCATTCTTTTAACACCTTCTAAACAAACTCTCTAGAAGTTTTATGCTCTTTTATAATATCACAATTACACAGCGTTCATATGCCGATAAGTTTCTATTTATGTATTTCCTCAGGTAAAGATCCCAGGGAAACAGGAAGATGCCTGGATCATGAAACAGCTCATCAAACAGCTCACAGACATGGGCTTCCCTGTGAGTTGAATCATTTAGGTTCACTTTCTAAAGCCATCAGAAAGTGTAATTTTTTCCCTCTTCCAGCATTTCTTGAGTGGCTTAAATTTATTCAACAGTACATAAAATAAGCCTGAAAAATGTGAATACAGTGACCTTAAATTTTGAGACATCATAACCTTTAAATTAGTGTATTTTATTTGGGATTTTAGATAATAGATCGATGAAAAGTAGTGTATAAATTTGAAATTAAATAGAGAAAAAAAACACATTGTCTTTTTCAAGTAAGAATCTGGAAAGTATCTCAAAGTAGTGGCAGCGATCCATACCTCAAATGGGAGATTCTCTTGAGAGGACAGCTATTAGTCATGTGCTTCTAAAATGTTTTATCATGAAAAGACTGCCTGCAGAGAAAATTATTGTTGAAAGAAACACATAAGAAGTCCTGTTTACATTTTTCTGAGACACAGCAAACGTGTAGAAGATGCTCTGATTAGATGAGACCAAAGTAAATAGAAAACTAACCATGAAACACGGCGGTGGCAGCATCATGCAGTGGAGATCCTTTTCATTGAGCCTGAGAGGGAGGTTCACCTTCACAAGGAACGAGCCTAAACATGCAGCCAGAGAGATTTTCAAACACTTTCTTATTTGTGTATCACTGCAAGTAGCATCACTGTGTTGCAAATGTATGGCAGCCATATTGGATTTAGAAGTCTGCTTTGGTGAAAGAAATCCCCTTTTATCTTTTCACATAGTCTTTTTCCTTGCATTTCCTCTCTGAGCGTAAAGGTGAATAATTCTGGGGACAAATACAATTCACACTTAAAATGATCCTTCAGCAACACCTGCATGCTGGTGGATTAATAGGAAAATTTCCTTTACTTCTTCTTATCTATTTATTTTTTATGAATTTAAAGACATGTCACTGTTGTTGTGGAGCTTGTAAAATGTATTTAATGATGCGATGTTTGATGTGAAAAACTTGAGCTCTGCTGGTTTAGTTAAAAGCATGTTTTTATAGTTTCTGTATGTTATTTTTCTGCCAGAACATAATTATGCACTTTCTGTTGGTCTGTCGCTTACAAGTCTAATCAATTACATTTAGGTTTGTGGTGGTAGCAGAAAAAAAAAAAAACCCTGAAAAATTGAAACCGCTGTGAATAAATTTGCAATATACTGCGAGAATGACACGACCGCTCATTTGTCGCATGTTTTCAAACAAACGCAGCTCGGTGCTGCGTCGGCGTGTGCTTCGTTTCGGTGCTTACGACATTGAAGTGGTTCGTGTGGTCGTGTCTCTGATGGTTTGTGGGTTTTTTTTGTTTTTTAATTTCCAGAGGGATCCAGCAGAGGAGGCTTTGAAGAGCAACAATATGAACTTGGATCAGGCCATGAGTGCCCTGCTGGAGAAGAAGACAGAGCTTGACAAGCGTGGGATCGGGACCGGCGGCCACGACTACAACAACGGGCTCATCAACAAGCCCATGAGTTGTCCTCGGCCTCCGCTTCTCTCCAAAGACCCCTCGACAGACCCTCGTCTGCCCTTCATTGATAAGGTGATTGACGCTAATGCATGTGCAAATCCGAGGGTGACTCGAATGGAAATGATTGCGGGGAGAAATTAGGGATCACGCTGACGGGCTGTGTTGGTTTGTTCCAGCAGATGCAGAGTGGAATGTTTGGTGGTGGTGGAGCAGCACAAACCCGGGCCATGCAGCAGCCGCAGCCGCCTCCTCAGCCACCAGTGCCGCCTCTCAGCTCCTCTCAGCCTAGTCTACGTGCGCAAGTGCCTCATTTTCCCTCCCCTCAGGTAGCTTCTCTCTCTACATGAGCTAAATAGTAGGTTGAGTGTAAAGGTTTTTCCAAGGAAAATATTCAAAGTTTTTACTTACTCAGGTCTTGTATGTCCATTTTGCCGCCACAGGTTCAAGCACAGCTCTTACAGTTTGCAGCAAAAAACATTGGTCTGAATCCTGCACTTTTAACCTCACCAATAAACCCTCAACATATGACTCTTCTGAATCAACTTTACCAGCTGCAACTGGTGAGACTTTCAGCTTCTTCTGCTTCACCTTTCATTAGATGTTTCACAGTGTTATCCAACCATTCTTGAAGACGTCCCTTCAAGCTGTTCTTTGTTATTACAAGGGTAAATATTTCAAACTTTTAGAGATTTTAACCATTTTGTCACCTTTTCCACAGGCATACCAGCGTTTACAAATTCAACAGCAAATGTTGCAGGCACAGCGCAATGTTTCTGGCCCCATTCGACAACAAGAGCAGCAAGTAGGATTTTCTCTGAGCTTCTCCTCTTCCTTCCACTTCGAATCACAGAAAAATTCGGTGTGCGGGAGGAAGCGTTGCGCTGTTCTCGTGTCAGTCGTAACTGTTGTTTCTGTTGCATCCTAATCCCAGGTTGCACGTACAATCAATAACATGCAGCAGCAGATCCAACAACACCAGCGTCAGCTGGCCCAGGCTCTGCTAATGAAACAGCAGCAACAGCAGCAGCCGTCCCACTCTGGCCTGCATCCTGGTGGGGCCAAATCCTCCCTGGATTCATATCCAGGTCACCCCCAGACTCCAGTCCTACCTGACCTGCAGACCAAAGAGCCGCAGTCATCGCCCAGCACCTACAGCCCCTACGCTCTCTGTAAGTGTTTTGAACGTGATTTTAAGAGAAGTTGTGCTTTTACCACGTCTCTCATGTGATCTTCTGGTGCGTCCAGCTGGACTGAATCCAAACATGAATCCAAACTGTATCGACGTGGGAAGCCTTCCTATGAAGGACCCACCGCTACCGCAGTCCCGGCTGTCGCAGTGGACACATCCAAACTCCATTGAAAGCCTTTCTGGAAACTCTTCTCCTCTCGAGCCAAACCTGGGAAAGCATGGTGAGAGGAGAGCGGGGAGCCGATCAGGGCGGGGAGGTTTTTAGTTTAGAATTCAAAGAGGTGTGTTTGTTGTCATGTTAGTTTTGTGGTAATTAATAAAAATAAAAAAAAACATGCTTAAAGACAGTGACAACTCTGCAAAATGCTCACTTTCAACTGGAGTTTCTACTGTCTGCAAGAGAAAATTCAGTTTTACACTGAATTCAATATTGGTTTGAATTTTGAACTAGACACTGTAAGTCCAACCTGTCTTGGTTAAAGTCTTTGAATATTTGTGTCTGTAGGTCTGTGAAAATAAATTAGCGTTTTAAGTTAAAGTAACACAACAGACCTGTTGGTTTTGACCTTGGTGTTAATTTGGTGAAAGTATTTGGAATAGCAACAGTGACATCTGCTGGTGTTGAGTTGATATAACCATCAAATTAAGCACAGCTCGTGCAGATAATATATTTTTGCCCAGAGGAAGAAAATTAAAAGCCCAGGAAAAAGGCAATATAATGTTTTTTTAATCCAGTTACAATAAGAAAAAAAATATTTTCAAAATATAATAATGGAACTAACATTAAATGTATTTATTTGTATGTTTTAGGAGTCCAGCTGGTATTTTCCAAGCATAAGTCATTTTAGTAGGTAGAAGATATATGAATTGTCCAAAAAAATTGTCCTGCTCTCTAAAGTAAAGCTCATATAAGGTTGTTGATTCTTTACTGTCCTATAGCACAAATCAAGTTGTAAGTCTGCAATTAAATTCTGATATTTTTAAGCTAATATTTCAAATATTGTTCAGCTATAATCTATTTTTGATCGTTAAAACATAGGTATGTTAATATTTACCCTGGAATGTACAATCCCAAAACGTTCCAGTTTCTTATATTTCATTCTCTAAATTTCTCACACGGTGCCTTCATACGTTTCTCAGGCGCCAACCTTGGCCCACCTGGGAAACCTCCTCAGATAGACGACTCCTACAACCCCTACAACCTGATATCAAGTTCAGAGTCTCCGACCAGCCCGTTGGTTCCTCCGGAGAGCTGGGGTCAGGGCAAGAACAGCAGCGACAAGATGGCCAACGGGACCAATATCAACTGGCCTCCAGGTTGGTAGCAGCTGGTGGAGAGCAGTGCTATTTTATGTTCCAAGTCATTTTGGAAGCTTCTTGCTTGATAAACATGAAAAGTAGTTACAAATGTTTCTTTTTGTGCTCTTTTTTTGCTGTATGTTACTTTGCTTCAGAGTTTTGTCCTGGCGTTCCCTGGAAGGGTCTGCAGAACATCGACCCTGAGACAGACCCCAACGTGACTCCAGGCAGCGTCCCCAGCGGACCTACGATCAACACCAACATCCAAGATGTCAACCGTTACCTGCTCCGGGACAGAAGTGGAGGTAAGACCAAAGGTCAAGTTTGAAAAATGTTTTGTCACAATCCGAGGGCATCGTTTTGTGTGTTTCTGCAATATTTTTAATAAGCAGAAAACAAAAACATTGCATTCAGCAGCTGCTATCAGAAAACCTGCTTCTTCTCTTTTGTGTTCTTCATTTTCCTACTTTTATCTTCTGCTGTATCCATTATCACTTGCAAGTTGATGCTTCTCTGATCACCATTTTCAGTGTGTTTTTTTTTATTATTATTTTTTATTTTTCTTTATACCATTTTCTCTCTTTGCTACTTTTTCTTTCTGTTTGTGTTGCTGACATCGGCTCAGGCTCCTCTCCCACCTCATCTCAGAGCGAGGCTCTGCCTCCGTCCACCGATTGGCCAGTCAGTGCCTACTCTAGCTCGTTCAGTCTTTCTTCCCCGGAGATGGATGACGCAGGTACATGGCTTACCCACAACCCCCTTTTCCTTTTACGTTACAGTGACTGAATCCCTGCAGTCGGGCATCATTCTCTCTTCTAATATGCCTTGCAATAGTATTCAGAGGTATTTACAAAAGTGGCTTTATGGAAGAGTGATGAGAAGAAAACCTTTGACACAGAAGGATTTTGGCTTTTATGACAAACTCTGTGTGACATAAAAGTAACTCTGTGCTAAAAGCCCTAAACGCAGCATCCCTGCCTGGAAGCATGGTGGTGGCAGCATCATGCAAGCTTGTTGATTAGAAACTAAATAACGATAAATGCATAACAATCCGGAAGAAAACTTGTCAAATTCTGCAAATTATTAGAGAAAAATTTGCCTTTTAACCCAAACATTGTAACACCCAAAGCTCCAGCTATTTACAGGAAAAAAACATAATTGATGTCACCACTCATTGTCAAACATGGCTTCCTCTTGGATCTATTATCCACAGTTTTAATCTGAACTGATATGTTATCTGAAACGTGTAAAGCAGATTGGAGTTCAGACCGTTCCAGTATTTAGTCATGAGCGTACTGAAAGTTTTTGTTGTTCCTTTGTTTTTTCTTTTTTCATTACCTTAATTCTTTCCTTCTTTGTGTTCATCATTTCTTCCTCTCCTTCCTATGTTATCTTGCACTATTCCCATCTTCCCATCTTTTCTTTTTGTGTCCTTCCTTGTGTCCTACCTCCCTCTTTGCCTTATGTCCTTCCTTATGTCCTTCTGTCTTGTCTTTACTCGATTATTTGATATTTATTTGTTTCCTTCCTGGGTAACCAGTGTCTCCTTTCTTACCTCCTACCGTCTGACTTTCCTTCTGTCCTTTCTTCCTTCCTTCCTTCCTTGTGTAAATCCTTCTTTCATTTCTTCCAGTTAATGGATTTTACGGGTTTATTGTTCAAAGCTTGCCAAAGTTGGAAGTAAACTTAAAAATGCACTTTACTATTTTTTCTTTTGTTTTAAAATGAGATAAAGTGTATTTGGAAAGATCAGTTAGGGGGAAAAAAATTTAGATTTTTAAAAATCTCAGTATTACAGCGAGAATTGGTATTTTTTCTGAATTGATCTCCCAAACCTGTTTTAAACCAAATACTTACTAATTTCTTATTCCATATTTTTATGTTACACCAAACATTGTATATTCTTTCACTGTATGATAGGAAATGACAACAAGAAAATATACCAGTATTCTCCTCATACTATTTCTTATAGGCTACCTGGTAGTGCTGGCATCTGTATTTCTCAGAGGTCGGAGTTTACTTTGGACACTTTTAAAGAACTTGACCGTAGCGTCCCTCCTTGGGGAGAATCTGTCTTTCAGCCTCCTGGTGTTGTAAGCCAACCTCCTCCTTCCTCTTCTCCATCCATCCAGGCAAACTGTCAGAGATGAAATCGACCTGGTCTCCAGGTCCCATCTCTCACAGCCAGGCGTCTTTGTCCCACGAGCTTTGGAAAGTCCCCCAGGGTCCGCGGAGCAGCACCACGGCTCCTTCCCGCCCCCCACCCGGCCTCACGAACACGAAGCCCTCTTCCACCTGGGGCGGAAGCTCTCTGGGCCTGGCCCAAGGATGGAGCAGCTCTTACACCACAGGTACCGCTTTACTGGCATGAGTTTGGTTCTAGTACACTGCAAAAAACACAAAATCTTACAGATTATTGTCTTGTTTCTAGTAAATAAATTACAATTAACCTTTAGCAAGATACAGGAGTTTGTTTTAAGTCAATAATTCCTTAATATTGGTTTAAAAAGGTACTAGATAAGGGATATTAATAAATAATTTACTTAAAACAAGCTCATATTTGTTGCTAAAAAGTTACCTGTAAGTTAGTTTTTTTCTTAATTTAGATGTCCTAAGATATTTGCACTAGAAACTAAACAAGAAATACTGGCTAAGATTTTGTGATTTGCAGTAGAGAACTGGAGAAACAGACATCAAAGTGTTTTCTGTTCCAAAATGTGGACTATCTGTAGGTTCAATCCTGGAGCTGTACTTATGATTTTGTGTAGTAATGAAGTGATCAAAGAGCAAGAGACACTTCTATGTGGCCTACATCACACTGTTGAGCATTCAGAGCGGGCGGGTATAAGCGGTAGTCGTAATCTTAAAAATATGAGAATGACTTGTTGTGGTTGAACAACTGAGTTTTTAGTGTTTTTTTTTTTAATCAACTCCACCCATCCACCTTTAGACTTTTTTGGTTTCACAGCAACCTGAAAAGTATGAAGCTGTGTGTAAACAGACGTCTCCCTCTCATCGCAGCAGGTACCACATGGAGCACGGACAGCTCCACCAGGACCAGCAGCTGGCTGGTTCTGAGGAACCTGACGCCACAGGTAACCGTTTCCTCCCAGGATTTCTCTCTTCTCACAATGTAGAAACGGACTCCTCAATTGGGCCTACCTTTTTTCTTTCTCTTTCTCTTTCACTTCCCAGATTGACGGTTCCACTCTGCGTACGCTGTGCATGCAGCACGGCCCCCTCATCACATTCCACCTCAACCTGACACAGGGAAACGCCGTGGTTCGCTACAGCTCCAAGGACGAAGCCGCCAAAGCTCAGAAGTCTCTGCACATGTACGTCGGCGAAGCTTTAGAGCGTTACGACAAGCTCCTTAAAGAGTTTAACGCTTGAATCGTCTGTGTCTCCGTGCAGGTGTGTGCTGGGGAACACCACCATCCTAGCAGAGTTCGCCGGGGAAGAGGAAGTGAACCGCTTCTTTGCACAGGGCCAGTCGCTCGGCGGGACGACCAGCTGGCAGGCCACTCCAGGAACCAATCAGACCAGGATGGGCGGATCCGGATCCGGAGTTGCTCATCCCATCGGTCACTCACCCCACTGGAACAACAACAACAACAGCGGAGGCAGCGGCGGCGGCGGGCTTGGAGCGGGCGGGACTAAAACGGGCGGGGAGTTGCTCTGGGGAGGCGTTCAGCAGTATTCCAGCCTGTGGGGACCCCCGAGCGGCGAGGAGGGACGAGTCATGGGGAGCCCCACGCCAATCAATACGCTGCTGCCTGGCGACCTGCTGAGTGGAGAGTCCATGTAGGAGGAAGAAAAAAAAAAACTGACAAAGAGGAGCAAAAACCTTGCAAATCAGTGTGGAGATAATCAAGTGTGGATGTGAAGACGGGACGAGGAGGAGAGAGACGTGAGGAGGACAAGGCTTCATATTCGCTGCTTGGCTTTGTCCGCCTCCTCCGCTCTTTTTTTCTTTTTCTTTTTTCTTTTTTGCGCGTGTTAAACGGCATTTCAGTCGCAGTCGTTTTTGTGGTGAGTTTCGGATACCGGCGTTTCATTTATCAAAGAACAAAAACGTTTTACAGAAACAAGCGGTGGGGGAAGTCACTGTTGTAAACAAACTCGAGTCAACTGACATGGCGACAAGCTGCCATCTTTATTCTGGTGGGATCCCTCACTGCCTTTCCAGGCAATCATAATGCACCTCAGAGATCCATGGAGAAAGGCATCATTCCCAAAGTTGTAACAAAAACCTGTCAATCAGAGTGGGTGTCGCACGGTCAGCCGGTCCAGACCCAACAACATTTGTTTCCGTCAGCACTAATTTTAGCCTTAACCTGTTTCTTGCCCTGCTATCCACGCTCAACTCTTTACTCGGTAAAGAAGCTTACGGAGAACTTGCACACCCTTATTTCTGAGCCAGTGAAACCTGAGTGGAAAGTACATGCTGCTGCAGCTCACGACGTCAGTGCATTTGAGTGTTTGTTTTTTTTCCCCGCCGCAGTCGGATCAAGTCCTCCGCACTCCCCAACAAACACACCGCTCAAAGGGAATGATGCAACTTTGTTCGCCTTGCTCAAGCCATTTATTTTTGTAGTATTTTTTTATGATTTGTTTTCTTGAACCATTGCAAGCAAAGCTTAAAAAATTATGATGTTATTCAAATGTTGTCTGTCGACCGTATCTGGTGGGTGGATGTACATATGATGAGATGAACCACTGCTAATACAAAGGAACTGTAAAAATGACAAACATGATGATGCACCTCAGCCTTTTTATGGGCTCTTTTATGTTTTTTTTTTTTTGTTGTTGTTTTTTTTTTTGCAGTTTGGTCTCGACCTGTCTCAGCGACATTTTGGGAGAAATTAAAGAAGAAAAAAAAACAAACCTCAAGTTGTTCCTTCCCCTCCTCCGCCGCTCGCCCACTCCACCTGCAAAACCCACCATTTCAATCGACGTGCAATATAAGCCACAGACTCTACCGTCCAAGCACCCTACGACTGAGAGCAGACTGTAAGGAAAGAGTGAACTGCGAACACTTTATCTGCCATCAGAAAGAGAGGAAAAAACTGCCACTACTACCCTTTATCTCCCCTTAGAGAGAGTGTGAACTCAGGAGAGTAGCAAGCTGGTCTTCAACCATTTTCTGTCCAAGACACAAGGACTTCGATACAAAGCACTTCTTCAGCCAGCCACCTCTCCATAAGACTTGTGTATGTGTGATTTTGTGTGTGTGTGTGTGTGTGTGTGTGTGTGTGTGTGTGTGTGTGTGTGTGTGTGTGTGTGTGTGTGTGTGTGTGTGTTTGGGAAGAAGGCAACAAACCAAATTCAGAGGAGCTTGTTTTCTTTTCCCCTCACCCAGAAGACAAGATCACTTTTTTTTGTCCACATTTGCTTCGGTTTTAAAGAAAAGAGAAAAAAGAAAAAAAGAGGCAAAGACTTGTGAATAGGTGGTCTGTTATAGCACTTAACCAGAGCGCCGCTGCTCCTTATACCCTCAATGCCAACGAACAGAAGAAAGGTGAAGCAACACTGGCAAATAAAAACTGCAAAAAGACTTCAAAGCAATCTGCTCAGTGGCTTCTCTGTGTACTTATTTTTTAACTTGACATGGATGTGAACTTTGTTTTTCCTTCTTAAGTCAGTGGGACCAGAGGATGTCAAACACGGTAGCAAAGTTGAAGGGAAATGCAAAGAAAACTCAAAGCGCTCATCCTCACCTTCTTCTTTTATATATCTGATCTATATATATATGATCTATATATATTGATCTATATATATATAGATCAAAGTAAACATCACTGTTAACATTGCAACTTTGAGAACTTTTTACGCCTTGGTGTCTGGGATCGCTCAGCTGGGAGGATCGCCGTCTCGTCCTTGTTTTCATTGTTTTTCTTTTTGGAGGCCCAGCCAACCGGTGTGATAGTGTGGCCACTGAGTGCCTGCCTGCTGCAGAGAGCAGAGCTGCAGCAGCCCTCACCTTTCCCCCTCCACCTCCTTCTCCTGCCCTCCTCCTCCCTGCTGGTTCCTCCTCTCCTCTCCTCCGCCTTCGCGCCGGGAGGAGCTTGGAAGTTACTACTGCTACAATGTCAGAGCATGTTCTCAGCAAGCACCACTTCCACTGTCTGTCGCTCTCCTGCAAACATCACTTTAGTCAAAGATCAAAGTCGTTCGAGTGTTTTGGGGTTTACGTTTTTGGTTGTACTTAACTGAATTGCCATGATGCGTTTATTTTGTTGCTGAAGTTGTTGATGACAGTTTCTTGATACGTGTAGGTCAGGAGATTCTCAAACATTGGAGAAAAATACCACGGTTTCACAGTATCAAGGTACTACCAAAAACTTTCATAACAAAAATGTGTAACAGGATCCAGATGCTCTTATTTAAAACAGAAAAGCATTAATTAGACCCACTGCTGCTAAAACAAAACGACATTTTAGTCATGATTAGAATTTAGATGTTTAGGAAAGAGAAGATTTTAACTTTTACTGTTGAATGTTGGGATCAATTGGAAATGACTTGTGTTTTCCCATCATTGTCCCTGAGTTTTATCATATCTGTCAATAAGATACATATCCACAGATATTGGCATGCAGCGTGTGGTCGCATTACATTTAACCCACCAAATATTGCATTCAGGCATAATGTCTTTTACGATTGCAGTTCTGTATCTCATTATGGTTCCATTCGCAATTTGAAATGTTGTGTTTTCTACAATACGAGTCACTTTTTATTCCTCAGAAAATATCTACTAACTAAATTCAGTTGTAAACTGTCTTATTATGCAGAATATTGAACCACTTTGCTGATATTAGTCAGTCTATCTCATCTGGTAGCTAGCTTAAAGCTTTTACGTTTAGCTTGTACTTTAGCAGCAATAATGTACTTCTCTTAATGGTGAACCTTTCTGTGTTCATACTATGCGAAACCAGAGAAATGCAGCCCCATGGGGGACGTTAATGCGCTGGTTTGTAAACTATTAGGAAAAATAGCGATTTAAAAATCAAATAAGAGCAATTTCTTACTAGGATATCAATTCTTTTTGATAATCTTGTACCTTTGTGGGAAAAACAGTGGTGGACTCTTTGTTAAGGACAATTATTGCCCCGCTTTGGATAGGAGTATTATTGTCACTGCCGGCGCACAACACTATCTTCACTATTGAGCAAACTGGGTTGTATGAATTAAGCCTTAATAAGACTGATGGGTGGCTCTCCTTTAGTTTCCATATTTGGTCTGTCTGTAATTTCTGCAACCAGAAACATTTTCTTAACAGCCAAACTGAAAGATACAGTAGACCATTTTCAGCCAACTGGTGGCAGTGCGCAGCAACAAGCAGGAGAGGGGCAACGCTGTCAATCAATGCTCCGTACGGAAAACACTGGTCACTCCTGCGCTTCCTCTAGCATCTCATTAAGATGACGTTTTACACTCCGGTTGTACCTTGATACTGGAAACCAGTCCATGTCCAGCTTCTGATTGTTTCTGATGATCATTTCTTTTGCTTTCAAATGCTGGTCTTTATGCAGTGTTCAGCATCCCTGATGCCCCTTCCTGCCGCCTCCCGAGCAGAACCGGCGCCCAGTCCCACCGGTGCGCCTCAGCAGGCGGCTAAAAGCGTAATCGGACCTTGGTGTTGCGGTCGGCCTTGTTCCGCCGTGGACGGGCTTCACTCGCGCTGAACTCTGGGAGCGCTCTGTCACACTTAGAACCACCTCGACTGACAGCAAGCCTTCCATTTCTATGCAAACGACAAAAGGAGGTGTTTGTCCGCAGCCGTCCTCTCTACATCCGCCAGTCTCCGCTTCTCCTCTCACAACTTGTACTACCAGGCAGCTTCTCCTGAAACCTCACTGGGTTCAAACGTAGGGGACACTGACAGAGAGTCCCGCCTCTCTTTAGATTGACACTAAACAACCTGCTGGAGACACTATGTGTTGGCCGTTGCTCCTTCAGGCTGGTGCCAACAGGATCGCTGGTATCTACTTCCACTTTCTCACATTGTCATTTATATTGGACTAAAGGAGTCACTGCTGCTGGGGCGTACCCACCGGGCCGCTGGACAAGCAGAAGGGCAGGACAGATGATGCTGGTTTTTGAGGAACAGTGGACTGGAATATATATATTTTTTAATTTTTATTCTTTTAGCGGCTGCAGTAGGAGGAAGAGGAAGTGGGAGGGACAGGGCGGGGGGGGGGGGTCTGAGGGAGGTCCCTGTATGTGTCTGTGCACTGTTTATGGGTCACATCGGGTACATCTCTTTAAAAACCAAAAACATTATTATTATTTTTTCTTTTTATCATCAAGATTTTCACAAAAACTAGAAACTACAAAAAAAAGAAGAAAAAAAGCTGCGCACTCAGAAGCTGAGACGCACCTCAAGTTTGGTACCAAGTCTTAAAAAAGAAAAAAACTACAAAACAAAAAAAAAACTTTGGGGACTTGCCCTCTTCCAGAGTCGCCTTGGACGTGCGTCGTTCAACAAAAAAACAAAACAAAACAAAAAAAAAACAATCACTTTTTGCCTGTGCTGTTTGTTCGTGAGATTGTTCCTGAAAACCTGCATTAATGAACTCCACACTGGACTTTAATCATGGAGCTGGTGTTGAAGTTGAGGCGTTTGGGGGGGGGTTAGGGGGTCGACTCGGATGTGGATTTCTCGGCGCAGCACCAGCACTGAGAGCCTCTCTCCCACATCCTCATCTGCACTCTTATCTACCTGTAAAGTGTCGGAAATCGGATGCTCTCCCTACTTTTTACATGTTTTTATTTTTTATTATTATTATTATTCATTTTGAAGGCAACTGGAGCTCGAGTAAAACCTGCTTCATAATCACAGATCAGACACGAGTCTGAGAAGGGACCCAAGAAATCAAAAGGACTGGGTTGAATATGCACATTCTAGCTCATACACAGTAACAACCAAGAGTACATAATGGATGTGTGTGGCTAGACTTGACCTGTTTTCCCACTTTTACTCCCTTTGCTTCATCCTTTTCCATTTGTTTCCCAGATGACGAGATCATAAACATATCAGAGTAATACAGAATAATGAGAACAAATACTTGAATCAAAAAAAGAAGCGCCAATAATGTAATGTGAACACTTTTTTTTGTAGGGTTTTTTTTTTTATTCGTCTGATTCATACACTTCAGAGATTTTGACAGCGTCTGTTCAGAGTTACTAAAATTTGAAATGTCTGAAAACAAAGATTGATTATTATGCGGCAATTTTTACATCGTATCCGAGTGTTTGCACAAGGCTGCTTGTACTGTATGAATGAATGTCTGTCGGGTGTAAAAACACGTACAGGTGCACCTCGGTACACTGGAAGGACATCAAAACTAAATCAAACACAGATTTATTGTGCGGTGATCATTTTTATTTGTTTATTTCTGGTCATTTTGATGATTGCTTTTAAGTGTACACTTTGACTAGGCCCTTTTAAGGTCCTGCCAAGATTATTGTCTTGAACACAAATCCACCCGTTGTCGTTCGCTGAAGTCCAGAAGCCTGAGAAATATCTTTGTACCCCTTTCCAGGCTGTTAGTTTGAGATCTTGTTGACCTACTTTGCTCTCTCAGAGAGGTACTAGTTAAGTAAATTTGAATTCAGCTTCCCAAAAAGATGGTTATTAACAGTCATTATTTGAGAGAACGGTACTCATGATTCGAAACTGCTTTTGTATTTCTACAGTTTTATTTGAAAATTGAGTGGAAGGAAAAAGTACAAAATCAATAGGTTGTTACTCATAATGATCAAAATTAACAGAAATAAGCACCAAAGGCCTAAATCTTTTAGCTTCACTTCTTTAACTGTAAACAGAAGTAAACTTTTTGACGCCATTCTGATTTATTGAGATGCGCCTGTATGAGAGCTGGTGATTATTGCAGAGGAGAACGTCCTCCGCCTCGTATTTCTTTTCATTTCAGTATACTTTCTTTTATTTTTTGCTTGTCAGAAACTATATTGTAATGTTGTAACTAGCCTCTAGCGTTGCACTGAGTGTCGGCCTCACCCCTCACCCAGCTACATGAACAACATGATACAAGTACTGAAGGGGAGACGGGGGGACAGTTCACGTGTAAATGTTTACTCAAGGACTAAAATAAGTGTGTGTTTTGTTTTTTGTTTTTTCTTATGTAATGTTTTATCTACCTTAGTGGCTTTCATTGTGGAATAATCCAAGAAAGTATGGATCATAATTGAGTATTGCACCATTTTTCAGACTGTAAACTTTAAAAAGAAAAAAAACATATATGTAAAACAAAAAAAAATCTAAAAAATACAGCAAAAAAACAAAAAAAAGTATTTTACAGACCTGTGGCCATAGATTGGAGGTAGAGGGACTTTAATGCTCCCGAATCTGAGCAAACGGAGAGTGAAGAACGAGACATCAGACCGAGCCTTGGCTTCTAGGGCTCACCTCAGAGGTGCCTACCTTTATGGGTTTTTTATTTTATTTTATTTCGTTTAAAGTCCTGTCATCTTTTGTTTCCCTTTTTCCTGCAAGGCCACTGACAGTTTACAGTTTTATTTCTTCAGCAAAACAAAGGAGGAATCAAACCACACGAATGTTGGAAGAAGAAAGCAAAAGGACAAATGCTTCCATTTTAAAAAAGAAAGAAAAACTAACACTTTACACAAATGAAGATTTCCTGTGCTACTTTCAGAACTCTGGGATTGAACAGTGTTGTCTTGTTCTGTTAACCTTCTTCCTTTTGTGTTAATGTCGATTTCATGAACTTATCTGAGGGTTTTTTTATGTCGGTTATGTATTATGTTTTTTTTTCCTTTGTAGAAAAAGAAAAGGAAAAAAAAAAAGGCTCACTATCTTGCACACACACGATTAAAGTGGATCTTGTCTCAGGAAAGCCAGGGTTCCAGAGTACCAACTCCACGCCATTTTAATGTACATTTTTATGTATGATGAGTTTAAGAAAAAAAAGAAGAAAAAAATGACAGAATTTTAAGCACTGAAAGTTATGGATTTCAGAAGAAAATACCTTTTCTTTTTTTTGTTTCTAAATCCGTAGCAGTTACATAATAACCAAATAATGGACTTTTAAACAAAATGGAGTGCTTTATAATATAAATCTATATATTAAAATTGCTTTACTTTTAAAAACAAAAGTGGTCAATGAGTTTGTTTAAAAAGAAAAGACAAAAAAAAAATACGGTGAATAACATGCAAATGCTGTATGTTTGAATCTTTGTTGTGTTTTTCTTAATGAGGTCCCGTCCTGACTGAATCAGGAACATTGTGCATTAATCTTTCTGTCTCTCTCGTTCTCCCGCTGCGGGTATTATTATTGTTATTATTATTATTAATAGATTAATCAGACTTGTTTTGGAGCATTTTTGTTTCAGATCTTTTTGGAGGATGTAATGTGAAACATGAGCTGGTTGTAAAAGGATCATGAATCTATGCACAAGTGTCGGGCGGGGCAGAAGGTAAACGGGGGTCAGGGGGGGATTTTATGGCCCGCTTCTTCTAAGTGGCTGTTTTATTGCAGGGGTTCTGATGTGTTTTTATGTGTTTTAGTTGTTCTCTAAGGGGACAAACGGATGGGCGGGGTGAAGCCCACCACCTCCAGCTTCCCCCCACCTGGTCCCTCTTCAGATTGACCTAGCGCTACATCGCCATGCTGTGTATTCCTAAACCAATGAGCATCTCACACTTTAGCACTGTGGGATTCTAGCCTGTCACCCTCACGGGTTTTTGATCTTTGTTTCCTTTCCTCAGTTTTGTGTTATGGAGGGTGGGAGGTGGGATTAGGGCTGCTTTTTTTTTTTTTGCCTTTTTTTTTTTTTAAATAAGTAAAAATGTTGTTACTGAGAGTTAATGAGAAGTCAGTGGCTTGTAATGTTTTATTTTTGTTTTCTCTGTATATCTTTCTCCTCATAGAATGTGATTGTTAAATGACATGCACCGAAACAAATGTTTTCATGAACTATGGAGCTTCTTTCAAATATTAATAAAATAGCATTTTTTTTCTTGTCCGTTTGGCTGTCCTAGTTTTTATTGATCATGTCGACGTCGTTCCTGTCTGCCTGAAGCCGGAGTTCACACTGTGACAGCCAGCTGTCTGGGACAGGCATAGTAGTTGTCCTGTGGCTGCCGGATGTTTGGGTTGGCGTAAACTGGGAAGCGGACTTCCTCCGGTTGCAGAGAGGCCCCATGGGTTATTCTGGGGCTTCCTGCGCTCTGCTGCTTCCTGCTCATTTCCTCATAAATGGGAGAATGAGGCTGCGGTGGGTGATGATGCCTTAATCTTACCTGCAAAACAATTATATTTTCAGAAACTGTCTATATATCATCGAGCTGCTTGAAAGATATTCCAGAGAGAAGCTTGTTCTGTCCTACCATCACTAATGTAAACTTAATCATGTTAGGTCAGATCAGACTGAAATTGAGCTTCTGGTGGAAAATCTGTTGTCTTCCACCAGGAAACAAAAAAGAATAAGTTCTGACTCAGAAATTATAGAGGTTTTACAACTTAAGTGTTATTCAAATTGTTTTATTTTGCTTACATTTTTTTTCCCTCAATGTCAACATTTGGGAAAAGTGAAGAATCATTTCTGAGATTAAATAAGCATCAGGTTTTGTTAAAGATGTTGCAGCTAAAAGGAACAAAAATCAAGAATATATGAAAAATTTGTTCTATCAACCAAACTTCAATAGTTAGAAATACATGTTCTCTATAAAAACATGGCACATTTTTGGTTCCTTAGTATTTTCTGGAAATAAAATATATTAGGATTGTTTCTTTTTATTTTGTGATGATTTCAGAATTATTTATCACATAACCATCATAGCTGCTCCAAATAATCAGATGGCCTCAATAATGATTTTCATTTTCAGTTATTACTCCCTTAAACAGCTGCTGTGTAGATTTATGTCGGGAAAACAGATCAGAGAGAAAATCTATTTGATAAATCTGCATATGAAAGGAGTAAAATAACTACTCACACATTTCTCCATGCCCAATAAGCTCACTGTCAGCAGGAGAAGGCCTGCTGCTGCAGAGATGGTGAGGAGCAGAGGGATGTAACCCTGAGAGCACCCACATGACCTCCCTGAACCAGAAACACATCATTATTAAAATAAATCTGTCAACCTATTTAATTTATGCTACAGTGAGCTACAAACCTTCCCCTTCCACCAGCAGGAAGTACCTCTGTGCACCAAGGATGACCTGATCTGAGCTGTTCTTCTGTCTGTAGCTCAGCTCCCACATGTAAAGTCCCGTATCACTCAGCTGCAGGTGGGAGATGCTAACGTTGATCCTTGGCGAGTTCAGCCCCCCGCTGAGCTGCAGACGGGTCCCGCGCTCTGGGTCCCTCCTGACCGCGCTGCCCTCGGCCACAGAGAGCAGGGTGGTCTGGCTCCGGGGGCCGCGGTGGTACAGGTGGAGTCCCACCAGGTGACCCCGTTCCTGCTGAGGGGTGCAGGAGAGAACCAGAGACTGGTCCTCTGTCAGCCGCTGAAAGATCACCTCTGCACAGGCTGGGAGAAAAAGTAACAAGCGTCAGCCGCTGGTAAAGTACAAACAGGTTAGTTCATGAATTAATTTAGATCATGGTTCCAAAATTTCTTGCTAGAAAGTCATGTCAATAGCATGACATTTGGTAGCAGAAAATGAATACTGTGCAGTAAAGGGACAGAGGAGATGGAGAGAAGAGCAGGACAATCCTGGAAAACAACTTTCAAAAACCTTAAGATTGGGACAGAGGTTCACCTTCCGCAAGGTCAATGACTGAAGATACAGCTGGAGTTACAACTTAAATCAAAGCATCCTCATGTGTTAAAATGGCCTAGTCAAATCCAGTACTGAATCAATACTGAATCAATTACAGAATCTGAAAATTGCTCCTTAGTGATGCTTTTCATCCAATCTGACAGAACTTGAATTACTGAGAAAAAAGATTGAATGAAGATGTTTGGGTCTTTAATGTACAATCATGATAGGCGCTTCATTGCTGGTGTCAAAACACTTGATTATTGAGAGGGATGTAAATAACTTTACATGCTTTTTTTATGAAAGTACAAAAAAGCAAATGTTATTACTTTTGTAAGTCAGAAACAAACTTTGTTATGAAACATTTTTACCGAGTGTTTCTGTGAGAAAAGTGGAAATCACCTTACCTTCAAAGAGCTGAGTAAAGAGGAAAAGAAACTGTAGATGTGTCTTCATGGTGTTTGCGTTTGAAGAAAATCTGACAAATATTCTAGAGTCGGGTCATAACGTAGTCGTTCCTCGCTCTGCTTTCTGCTGCGAGGCGTTTGGGACAACCCTTTGGTTTTCATTGTTCCTCACCCTGAAGAACAGGAAGACGGCCTCAAAGCAAGAGCAGCTGTTAGAACACAGCAGTTGGTCTGAACACAGCAAGGCAGCAGATGAAAGGTCTGAAATGATGCACAGGAACAGGGTGGGAAACCACAGAGATCAAGAAACTGCTTCTACTGGAGAAAATGCAAAAAGCATCTTTTTTGCATTTCTGACCTCACTACATTAAAAGAAAGCTAATTCTCTTCCAGCTGGGGAACCGTCCTGAAGACCCAAAGTTGGCTTGTACTTTAGGCTGGCCCTGCTTTTTTGTGCCAAGAGATACAGTTGTGTTAATGTTAGTGTGAAAAATGAAACTCAAACTTGGTATCCAAACTGATGCATTACTGCCATCTTCTGGGTCAAACCTTCAACACACTTCTGATGCATATTTAACTCTTAAACAATAAAAAAGAAAGGAAATAATATATACTTGAAACTTAGTTCCCCAGGCCTCCATAATCCCATTAACATTATCCTGGTTTGATTTTCATATTTTCTACATGAAAGGGTTCAATCAAGTTACAGTGATGGATTCTTTTTGCATTCAGAAGACTTCCTTCTCTCCTATTGGCTCCTTGTTTTGACTCGAACATTGTTCTGAATGTTGTACAGGCGTACAACATTCAGTACTGAATGTTGTACGCCTGCAACATTTGATTTTGACTTTTTTAACTTTATATCTGCATTTTCTCTTTTATTTGCTATTTTGCCATCTATCTCCCTTTTCATTTCCCACTATTCAAACATATGGTTGTTTGTGCCCGGAGTCTTAAGCAAGTTAACAAAGTATGTGTATATTTTTCGTTTTTAAATTGAGTTTATGGGTCAGAAAGAAGCTTGTTTTGTGTGTGTGAAAGCTGCTAATTAGGAGTAATTGAGCTCAGCTGTGATTTAAATATCAACACTGAGCTGCTTGGTTCACTGTCTTGTGCGTCAGTCAGTAGGACTTTGAGTCTGAACCCGGACCTCCAAACTGGTTGGAGGTCCTCATGGATATGTTTTGGCTTTGGTGGAACCTCCTTTTAGGGGTCATGTTTTCTGGAGTCTACCCTCATTTAGCTCTGGCTCTTAAATCCTCGCCGTATTCCTCTGTTCCCAGACCTCGGCCGCAGCAGACTCTTCCCATGGTTCAGCAGGAGCAGCACCAGCCGCAGCTCGTCAACACTGTCCGAGTGGTCTGCCACCCTGACTCTCTAGAAGTGGTCATTGCTGCTGATATGTTTGCAGTTGGCGCTGCGGTGGACAGTCGGGAGCTGCGTCTTGGTCTGGAGGACAATGAGTTCTGCAGACCTACAGCTACTTCTGCAGAGGAATATAGGATTGTTGTTGGGCTGGATGACTGTGGCACCAAACACTGGGTAACTCGACCTGCTCTGCTGCTGGTTATTTCACTATGTAAATCGTGTTTCTAAACTCGCTGCTCTTCCAGATGACTAAGGAATCCCTTGTCTACACAAACCTCCTCGTTTACTCTCCTCTGGCGTCCCCTAGTGGCGTAGTTCACATGGATGAGGCAGTAATCCCAGTTGAATGCCATTATGAAAGGTCTGTTTCTTATCGAACAGTTTAATTATTGAAAAGCTGGTTTTTACATGTGAAGTATCTGCTTTTACAGGAAGTATGGTGTATCCAGCTCTTCACTGATGCCGACATGGATTCCCTTCACGTCTATCCAAGCTGGAGTGGAAACTCTGTACTTTAGCTTGAAGCTAATGAATGGTGCGTTCAGTTCTTCCTTCAGCTCTCAGGTTTAATTCCAGCTCATCCCTCATGTTCTTTTCTCCAGATAACTGGATGTATGAAAGGGGTGCCAATGTGTTTTTCCTTGGTGAGCCAATCAACCTTGAGGCCTCAGTGAGGCTTGATCACCACATGGGTCTCAGGGTGTTTCTGAGCAGCTGTGTGGCCACACTTCAACCAGCTCTAAACTCTGATCCTAAATACATTTTCATTGAAAATGGGTGAGAAACTGAAGAGTTTCAAAGTACCTGCTCTTGCATAACTAAAGTGAATTTTCTAAACATGCACCCATCAATACATGGTGTCTGGCCCTCCTTTGTCTTTTTAGATGCTTGGTTGACTCTCAGCTTCCAAACTCAAAGGCACAGTTCTTGCCCAGGACCAGAGATGACAAGCTGCAGTTGACCATTGATGCCTTCAAGTTCCACAACGACAACCGAGGACAGGTGAGGATGTGTTCCTCTCTACCTTTGCACACATCTTCAGATTAGTTCTCACTTTCTTTCCCTTTAGCTCTACATCACGTGCCACCTAACTGCTGTGCCAGTAAATGATGCTGAATCACCAAACAAGGCCTGCACTTTCCTCAATGGAAGGTGAGTGAAATTGGTAAATGAGTTGGCAGTATGACATGAATAAGACTGAATCTTCTTCTCAGATGGAGGTCAGCTGATGGCAACGACTATTTGTGTGGATACTGCAAAGCCCTAAATCAAGTGCCAGGCATGTCTGGCATTCCTGGGCTGGTCGGTCCTCGTGGTTTTGGGAAGGTAGCTGCTGCTGAATACATGTGGCGGAGTGGGCTGAAGACTAAAAAGGGTAAAGACTTTCTCCCTCATGTTTGTTTGCTCTGACTAAATGGTTTCTGACGAAACCTAATTTTTTTCAGCTCTGTGGGAGCAAGAGGCCAGAGTTGGTCCCCTGACTATCCTGCCATCTAAAAGTGGACATCTTCCTTTTGAGGAGCTGCCTAGTGTTATACAGAAACTTTACAGACCGACACTGTATGGCAGCCACTGGAGAAGTGGAATCTACAAAACTGGTGGGTTTAAGATGGTGAATATTTAAAAGGCATAACTCTTAATGAAATGATATCCGTCTTCCAGATCTGGGGAAGGGACTGATTCATGAGCGCTCTACCTCTGAACTAGATGCTGAAAATGAAACTGGACTGAAAGGGATTGTCTTAACATCTTGCTGAGCCTGTAAGCCGGCCCTGTAAATGCTTTCTGCATTTTCAGGTGACTTTGAGGAAGCAAGACTTCATGATGAAGCAACCAACAAGTTCATGCAGAAATCCTTAGATGTGCCAATGGCCGACACCAAATCTGCTTACACTAGCATCACATCTACAGTGGAGGCTACAGTGATGAATGCAACTGTTACTGAAACTGACCTTTCTGATGTATCTGAACCAAAGGAATAAAATATTTGTCAGTTTCCCTCTAGAGTTTGAGATATTCTATCTGGAGTCAAACATTTATATCTTGGACATCTGTGCTTTTAACACTTAAGTTTCCATGGTTATAGAAAACTGAGCTGATTGTCATAGTTGTGAGCTGAAATTTTCCAGAAAGTCTGAATAATTTGGGGCTTTACCCTCCTGCAGATATTGAAAATTCCACCAGAAGGTGTACATATCAGATGAGGCTTCTACATCTTGGCATTTGTGTGCCCATCAGTCATGCAATGAGGCTTTCAAAGATCAAATTATTAGAGGGAAATTGAGTCTTATTCACTGTTAAACATCTTCACCTATGACTAATACTGAACCTGAAAACGGTTTACCCACTGTCACCAGTTCAGAATATTGAAACGAATGATTCTTATCAAATGAGTCTTATTCACTGTTAAAAATCTTCACCTATGACTAATACTGAACCTGAAAACGGTTTACCCACTGTCACCAGTTCAGAATATTGAAATGAAGCACAGAACCAGAAAATTCTGGTTCTGTGGTTGTTGTAGCACAGCGGCTGTTGTAAAAATAATTTTTTTGCAACCGCCGCTCCCCTCTCTTGAATGTACTGTGTGCTCCTGCTAAATCTTTTAGAGGTATGGTCTATAGGTTGAATCAATTTTTTAAATCTGGTTAAATGGGTAAATTTCTCCAGATTATAAAGATTTATAATTGACATGGATTTCTATAAGAAAATTAGGGTGTTAAACCTGCTGAGGAACAGATTATGAAAAGATGGCTGTACCTGGTTGTTGACATAACATCTAGAGTGCAATGTTAACACACCCTAATGACAAAGGTTGGTTAAAAGTCCGAGCTGCTTAGCAACACTAATCAAAACACGAGTCTGTCTTCCCTCAATATAATTTACCAATATCAAAATGTAAATATTTTAGGGCAAATTTTCCACATTTTATACTTATGAATACATCAAGAATCATAACCATTGCCACTGAAAGCTGAGAAATGCTTTGAGCAGATTTTAAAGTGTTGCACCAAAATGTGCCGCTCCCACTTGTCAAATCTTGCCACAGTTTGCTGAGAGAAAACTGTTCTACAGCAGATGCCACCTGCTCTACCACACCTGAGAACAAAACCTCTATTTGACTTCAGAAAAGATGGGAAATAGTCTAATCAAACTTATGGATAAAACAGATTTTGATCCAGGAATGTGCATGTAGATTTTAAGACGGCTTACACCTGCTACGCATGCTCTTATTCACACTGTCTGGAAAAGATTGAGACACATGAAATCAGGTAGCCCATTATTGCAGCATTAAACTGCTTTTAGCCAAAGAATGTTTAGTGTTTATATAAAGTATGGTCATGCTTTGGTTATTAGCATATAAACTGACTAAATGTAATGTGAATTCTTCCTTAAAAAGATTGCTGAAAAAACTTCTGTTTCTGCTCTCGGTACTTCATTCTAATTGTATAATAGGTTCATGTGCAGAGTTAAGCTGCCTTGCCTATTTATTTTTTTTGTTATCACTGCACAGTTTCTATTGCTGTAGAATTGAAACAAATTGTAAAACTGTGTCACAGAACAGTAATCTGATGCTGCACCATGTACCAAAAGGCCCACCCACTGAAAGCATAAAAACAGGAAAGGTTTTTTTACATCAAGCAAACCACAAAAATCTAAGCTGTAGGGGAGTTGGAAACAGTTAGTCTGCAAGATTATCTAGCACTGGTAAGTACAATGAATTTGTCAAAAATGTTTTTACAACAAAAAGAGGAAAATCAGCTTTAATGTATTCAAGTTATACACCTGAAAAAGTATTTTTGTTGTATTTTTCAAATTGTAGTACTCAAGAAAAGGAAGAGGATGGATAAAGAGAGAAACAAAAAAAACAATGTGAATCTTTTGATTATTACAGAAAGACTCATCTTTTTAGACTTAGAACTTTGATCTGGTTTACTGTAGCTAGGTCATGTATATTTGTAATTACTTGATATGAAGCCACATCAACTTTTGAGGATGAGGAGAGGCTTGAAGCTAAAATATAAAGTGCATAGAGTTCAATGAGCCAGATTATGAGGAAATCAAGGTTTTCTTTTGTTAGTCAACACTTCCTGTTTGTAAAGAGTTCTACAACTGTGTAATAAACATTTATTGCATTTGAAGAGATTTCATGATTGCAAAGTGCCATTACTGGTTTTCTGCTCTCTGTAATTTCTTGCTTGCCTGCTATCCTGCTATTATGTGTGTGTGTTAATATTATGGTTTCATCAACAGACAATTACGGCTGAATTACTGATGACAGTGACATTGGTCCATGTCTTAAGCTGAACATGGTAAGTTCATAGAATACTATTACTATGTACTATTATACAACTATGTGATTTTGTATCTATATGTATATATATAATAGGTGGTCTTTTATTTGCCCTGCAGTTATCAAGTGAAATGGATTGCCACTCGTCAGATTTGGGTAAGTAAAATCAAGTAAATGCAGAAAACAAAAAAAAACCTGTCAATACAGTTAGGAAAGCTGTATTTTGAAATGTGTATTTTACATCTTGATTACAACAGTGTATTGCAGTGAATTCTAAGACAATTTGTTTTTTTTTACTCGTTTTGTATTGTATAGTAAAAACTATTTGTAATAGCTGTAAAGAAGTTTATTCTAAGTTAATTTAAGAATTGATATATAAATTGTGCAGCCTATGCTTTTTGTGTTTTGTAATTACGATGAATTAAACATTTCATTTATCAGATAAACATTGTTCAAAAGAAACATTAATCTTAACACTTGATTTAAACACTTTTATCCAGCAGAGTGGCAGAAACTGTCTTTCAGCTCCTGGACTGAATCTCATGTGAGCTCATGGCTGAAATCCATTGGAATAAAAAAACAGTACATACTGAAGCTGAATAAAGCAGAAGTGACTGGTTCAGTTCTCACCTCTCTACAGAGGGATTATCTCAGCAAAACCATTGGAATGGGAAGTGGCCAAATTGAACATTTATTCATGAAAAGAGATGTTCTATTAAAGACAGAACAGAGCAAAACAAAGACAAAAACAGACACAAGACATGACAAAAATGAAAAAGTTTTTGTTTCAGAAGGAACAACTGACAAGAAGGTGCAAGATGATGGCACCAATTCATTCAATGACATTGTAAAGTCTGCAGTGGGTTCCTGTGAGTATCGAAAATTTGACCAGCATCCAACAAACTTCAGATATGTGAAGCACAATTTGCTTCCCCCAGAGACGGGACCTGAAAACATGATTGTTCCATGTCATGAATATAAGTCACTAGTAACTGCTCACAAACTGGACTCAAGAAAACTTAAAACAAAAGTGGCGAGTGAAGTCCTGAGATTTGCTTGTGCCTGCATGAATATGAGAACCAATGGAACAATTCATTTTGGCATCATGGATAAAGTCAAATCCACTCACAGGCATGGTGAAATCATAGGGATACCAGTTCAAAGTCAAGAAGATTTTGTGGATGCATTAGATTACATCGAAAAATGCTTTAAAGGCTCAAATCAACAAATTGATGCTAGGAAATGCATCAGGAACCCATGCTTCATTGAGGTTCTTGATAAGGAAAATGCTGAGAAAACATGGGTTGTTGAATATGATATTGTTCCAAAAGCCAGCATTGTTAAAGATAAACTATACTCTGTTGGTGTCCCAAAGTTCTCTGAGAAAGATGGCAAAGTGAAATGTGAAGAGCAAGTCCCATATCACCGGGTCGGGGCCAACACA
>CAEGAF010057676.1:0-11192 GCA_903067075.1 Micropoecilia bifurca | reverse complement strand
CTGTTTAAAAATTATTATTTTTATTTAAATCTGGTATGTTGTGAATGAAAATGTAAATTCTTATAGGTATTATTAAACATATTGAGTTCATATATTGAGTTCATATAATGTTGTTTTAAGTGTTAGTCCACGGTTTAAGAAGAAACATTAACGGGTCCATTACGGTTCATGAAATGTTTTCCCACGCTCTCCGTCGCTCTCTTTCCGCTCGGATTCCGTGGGAGAAGGTATGCAGTTTTGTTCTCTGTGTTTGATAAGTGTAATTTAAGGTATTAGTCAGGGGCGGAGCCATAGGGTGGCCTGGGGGGGGGCGGCCGCCCCCCCGAACCAGGCCGGTGGGGGCCCGGGTCTGGAGGAGCCAGGGAGGGAGGAATGGATTCAAGTCGCTCGAATGTCGGACTATAGACCGAGAAAGTGCGCCCCCGCCTGTTGAGAAAGGTTTTGAAGATTTTGAAGAAAAACTATTCAGAATTGGTTAAGCTGAGTTAAAATTAAATACTTTATAGTATAAAGCACCGTGTGAATATGGTAATATAAATTCATTTTATTACTACATTATTTTTTTATTATGCCTCCCCTGACCGCACGTCACTGGTAAATAGATCAATCAGAAAAGAATATTATTGCTGACACCCATTAAACAGTGTTCAGCTTTTACAAAAAACAAAAATGCAACATGGAGTCCCATTTATAAAGTTACCCAGTCAAACATTATCAGCTATAATTTTGGTTATGTAGTGTGTCATAAGAGAAAAGAAAACGTAGTGTGGGCCAGTTTTCAAAGTTATTTTTTTAATCATGTTATTCAGTCATCTATACATGTCCAGTTCTGAGCTAGTTAAATATTTTTGTTTAAAGGTAAATATTTAGATTGTTACTTAATTATCTTAGTTTGAAGCTGAACAACACGGTGAAAATAAGACTTAAAAAATGAACTCCCATTTTTTTTCATCTTATGACAACCAAATTAATTTTTCACTGTGTAACTTTACAAATGTCAGCTCATAATGGAAATGCAGCAAACAAAGACATGTGGCTGCTCTGAGACACATGTGTACATTCTGAAGAAAAGGGAAAGGGAAAGGCAAACCAAACCGGCCATTTTTTAAAATTGCAGACAAAGGTTTAGTTACAGAACATTCTTCTGAAGCTGCATAAATCCATTCATTAACAGTTAGATTGTCTAAACAGCCTTTTTGTTGAATGTTTATGGCCATTGTGTGTCTTACTGAGTGTTATTTTCTCTCTTATTGGTACTTAATTTTAAGTTATTTTATTGGTTTTTTGTCCATTGCTCTGTGACAGTTTATTCTGTTAAAAACTTTCTGGGACAAATAAACTACTAGATTGTTATGAACCGATGTAATAAACCCAACATATTTTTAGCCAAAAGGAACTAAAATACTGAACAAAGGGACATGATATCTGACATGATAACCAAATCTAGCTACTCAAAGCTATTTAAATACAATTGTTTTGTAAGGTTATTCACCATGAATATGTCAACTACAAACCAGCTGCACTTTGTTTTTGTTATTGGACAAGAAGCAGAATAGACCCTGCACAGATCACCGGTCAGGACATCCAACCATCCTCGCTCACGCTCACTTCTCAGGACCTTCTTGTTGCACGGCAAAAGTGCTACCGACTTTGTCACTTGATGAAACCAGATAAACAGATACCAAAAGAAAAACCAGTCTGACTGTTCAGTCACATTTGTCCTCTGCAACCACAGACTTGGAATGAAGCATTCGCAGCATAAAATGACACGAGAGCCAAGATGCGAGCTAAAAAAAGGCTCTATTTCAGAAAAAAGCTGCCACATTGTGTATTCCTCACATTTCAGAGAATCGTCACAGCTAATGGAGACAGACCAGCAGTGGAAGGGAAATTAAAGGCAGCAATTGAGAGATCCTTGAATGCTCAACATGCTTCACTGTGTCCCTGGGGGCTTTTAGACTCACACTGAGCCAGAAAGGAGACGGATGACTTTGAAGGTAAGCGTGGATCCATCCACTTCTAGCAGGGCTAAATCACTGTGTCCTGTCACTTTGACGACACCGCATGGTTGGCCCATAATGTGCCCCATATGGTTAGTCTTTATGGTGGGGATGCGCGCTCTGCTTTAATAAATGCACCACATGCCTGGTTTCAATCATCTTTACACGGCATTTGCCTTGATTTGTTTTACTTTTTTCATGCAAATACAGAATTGGTATTTTTTTGTAATGTTATTTTGTTTTCTCCAAATTTGAATGAATTAATTTTAAATAATAAAGAAAAACTTTCCAGTGTAGTAATTCTGTTCAAATTGTCCTTTGGTTCAGTGCCAAGGTTCCAAACCATCAACCACAATACAGCTCTGTCAGATATCACCACACAGGCAGACACCTAACATTTCACTCAATATGGATATAAACTACAGAAAAGTTTCTTTGGTGCCAGCCTGTAATGAAAACAACGAGCCAAATTGTCCACACCACAAACTGCACACTGAGCAAAACTCAGGAACAGTATTACCATAAGGGGGTGTGGGAGGTTGATTAAGATGCACATCAAGTCTCCTTGTTCAACACAAATTATGGGGGTTGTAGAGATGGGTTACAGCTCTCCCATGTTGATAAAACTTTAGTTACTCAGATTATTAAACAAAATAAAACTGAACTCTTAAATTCTGCTAAATTAATTATGTAAATCATTCACTCAAAGATGGACAGTATACATGACTTTTCTTTACCAGCGGTGAAAAGCTAATTTAAAACAGTTTATCGTTACATTTCAGTCATTACCAGGAAAATCTGTTATGTCTGACTCTGTACTATCTTAACTGTAAGGTATGGGAGTGGCAGCATCATGTGGGGCTGGGGAACTGGTGCCACTTCATAGGATGGATGCCATCATGAGGAAAGAACATTTTGTAGAAATACTGAAGCAACGTCTAAAGACATCAGACAGAAAGTTAAAGCTGAGGTGGAAGTAGGTCTTCAGATGGACAATGACCTGAAGAAGTGCTTAGAAACAACAGAGTCGATGTTTGACATGGCCGTCACAAAGTTCCGATCTCTGTCTTCCAAATAATTGGAGAGCAAGTCTGATGTATGTAGGACTGATGAGGTACTTGAATGATTCAAGTACCTCAAAATTCCTTGAGGAAGATGTATCTGTCTCAAAGTTTTGTTAAGTTATGTTTTATTATTTAATTCACTGTGTTCTGGCCGGGTTATTACTTGCATTGCACAGAGCTCTCACTTCCACCTGAGTTGTTGACAAAAGCAAAGTGTTAGCAACATGACATCCAGTTTTCAAGTTTGACCTGGGAGGACTTTATCGATTGATGATAATGTCCAGGTCTTTGTCATTTTTCGGGACCAATAAGCATCTTTAAAATGACGAGAGCGAAGCCTGGAGTATGGCCAGTTCAGAGCGAACAGCAGGGACAAGCGCAGCAGGTGTATTTATACAAATGTGTAGTGGAGAACACTGTGACGGCACGTAGCTGGTAGATGTGTTTCTGTGTGTGACGAATGAAGGTATCAAATCCCGTCTTACATAAACACAAACTGACTGATGAATACAAAAGCTGGAGTATAGACATTTTTATAAGCGTATATGTGAGCCTGCCTCTTTATTATTAAATTGAATATAACTTCCGATTCTTGTTTAACTTTTCTTCTTGTTAACTTTTAGAGTGTTTTATTGATACAGGTTAATTTTCTAAACTACAGAAAAGTTACTGTTAGGGAAACTCAAATGTGAAAAATTGGACTGATGTTGACATGTAATACTGCTGTTAAGTTATATTTACCAAGGTTTTATTTTATCTTCTTTTTTAACCGATTACTCAATTAATGATAAGAATAATCAATAGATTACTCGATTACTAAAATATTTGTTTACAACAGTTCTAGATGTATCTGAGATGAACCAGAACTTCAAACTGCTAGAAGTTTGTGGACGGAAACCCAAATGTCTTGACCCAAGACATTCAGTTCTGATTTTGAAGATATAAATAAATATCTGACATATTATTTCTGTTGGCATTTAGCAGATAGAAATAATATTGGCAATTCTAACTTAAAGTTTGGTTTGATTTATCTCCAAACAATGAGTAGAGAAGGTGTACATACAATTTGTGTATTTTCATTGGGTTTCAAGGTTAAAGGAAAAATAAAAATGATGTAGCTTTGAGTAAATAATACTCCAACTTCATCTTGCTGTGCATTTGATCAGCAGCTAAGAGAGTAAGTGATGCATTTGGATGCCAAAAATTTCCTAAGTATCATTTTTGCAAATCTGAGTTTGTATATGTACTTTGCACATGACCTAATGTGATGAATTTGATACAGTGTATACATTCATAGATTATCGAAGTTTGGAAAGCAATGCAGAGATGAGAAAAGATGAGTCCACCTGTGTGACACAATACAAAGCAACTGTTGACTGTATTTCTGATGTTTCTTGCTGTAAAGTCGTAAGCAAGCCAGCACAATGCACAGAGCATGTGTCAATCTGGGGGAGAAATGTGATAAATTCTTGCTTCTCTGGAGAATTGAAATATGTCACCAAGCTGCTACTATGTGTGAAATTACACCCAGAATCTGATCAAAGACTGTGGGTAGACAGCTGATTCGCCTCTGCCTTGGAAAACTGTCCGTAGAGCTAGATTTGTGTGTGTGGAACTTTCTTTCACATCAGATGCAGCTCCTGACCTGATGAGATCTGTCCAAACCAAACTTCCACTTTTTTCTACCCATTTTCTTCTTTGTGAAACAGCAGAAGTTAAGTAAAATTGGATGGATCTAAATTACATTTAGATCTGGACTTTAACTGGACAGTTCTAATGCAGAGATATCTGCCTGTCCTGGAAGATGGGCATCTTCCCAGGTCTTAAGTTTTTCTCAGATAGGTAGAGCATCCTTGAGACTGTCAAAAGGGGAAAATTGTATCAAAATTGGCATAACTTCAACCTGTCAATGAATCCAGTGGGTTTGTTAGCAACTTGACCTGAAGTAAATGCCCCTTACCTCCCACAACGTTGTCAGGGTTTATCATTACAAATGCACTATGGTCATAAAGATTTGGTGAAAAGTAATTGGAAAAAAATGGCTAAACATTCTCAGTTGGGAACGTGCATTAAAGACAGACTTTACCCATCTAGGGCAAAACAGAGTTTATTCCATTAAAAAAACAAACAGAGTCTGGAAACAAATGGATAAATGCCTGTGCCTCTTGAGCAGCGGAGAGCTACACTCAGCATACGATGTTGTAATTACATCATATGCTTAGTGGGAAATTAAAGATTAATGTGTCAAATTTGGTCCAAAAATCAATAAATTGGTGTTGTGGCTACAAATGACAGTTTTTTTGTGAAACAGTAACTTTTCAGATTTGCTAGTTCACTTACTATTAATTTGTCACCTTTTCGCAAGTGCAAAATGCGTCTGACACAGCTATGCTGAGAAGAATCCATGGACCCAATGACAGAAAACATGGCTGGTCAAAAATGCTTTGTGTTTGTGATGCTTTACAGAACAACTATATTTATACTGAAATTAAGTTACACATTGTGGGCTATTTAGTTGCTACCTATAAAATCATAATAAACTGAAGTGTAAGTTGTAGTCGTAACGTGATCAATGCAGGGAGAACATTCAGAGTATAAATATGTTTCAAAGCACTGAGTATGGCAGTAGATGGTATGACATGGAAAGTTCAGATTTAAATGGGAATAACTCAGGGTTTTAATGTGGCATTTCAAACAGAAAACATTACATGCGTGAGAAAATGACAGTGCTACTGCTGCTATGAGATGATGTTTCAGTTCTCAAAGGACCACACATTTATTGTGCATGTATCTCTTATCACCCCAGTCTACCTCTAAATATGAAAACATAATCATCTGCACACGAGTCAGTTGTGCTACAACGGAGCCTCAGAGCTGACAGCAGAGTTCAGCCGATGAGAACACCAGCAAACTACCCATATTGCTCATTAGTCCATGGCAAAATGTCCCGCTCCCTCCCACTGATTACATCTACTGAGTTAATGAGCCACACACCCAACACTAACCCCCTCACACCCTCCTCTCCAGAGTCTGAATCCCAGTCTCCCCATCTCTTTGCCTTCCTCTCTTTATGTCTCATGAACACAATGTTCAGTTTCATCTGAAGTGGCCCTGATCAAATTTCATGAGAGATCTTCTTTCCCACAAACACTACAGTTATTCATCAAATCTGTGGGAGGACAGTTTACCAATTATCAGAAAGCGGTGTTCCGGCACGGTAGCTGGAGTGTGCTTTGCTGATTGGCTCGCTCGGCTAATTGATTACACTCACAGCGGGTTGTGTCAGATGGAAGCTCCGTCTCTGTCAAAAGATTTTCAGGATGCTGCATTAGGGATTCACCTGTTGTATCAGTTCAACAGATTCCCACACAGGCAGTGCTGCTGATAAGCACTTTAACCATCCTTTACTCACCAGGGTTGTTTTGTTATTGTTGCTTTTCTAATTTTCTCATTTGTAAGATGTTCTTTAAAACAGTTTTCAGATTGAATGTGGTTTTACCTTTAAAAATGAAGCTAAAAAAGAAAAAGAAATCAGTTGAACAAAATACATTTTTGTTTAATTAAAGTCACCAAATAGAAAAGGGTCATTTAAACTGAAAAAAACTGTTTTCAACATAACCTTGAGTCATCTGTGTGTTTTATCTTCCTCTGACTGTTATTAGGTGACACAAAACAAAAGAAAAAGACAAATATCTCTGGCATTTAATAATGCCAGAGAAAAATTTTCTCCTCTGAAAATTTGATTTAAAATAATTCAGCTGGTTTTACTTTATAGTAATTTAGATTTAATGGTACAAAACAACAATAAATGTTGATCCTTTATTTTGTTTCTGTCCTTATTTAGAATTACACAGAAGATAGTTGTTGTTGCTGTTAATCAAATATGAAATTAAGCAGATTTTAAGATATCGCACACAGCAGATATTAAAGTGCAACTTAGCTAAATTAGACATAACTCGGTCCAGCTAAATTTAACTAATGATGTAATTTTTTTTGCATACATTTTATTTTTGTATACATTTATATATGTTTATATTTTCTTCTGATATTTTGTTTATATTTGTTCCTTTCTAGGTGGCTCTTCAGACTACCTAGTGTATCTTGCTTTGGTAGGTGCAGAATGTGCATCGACCAGCATTAGTAGGACACATAGGCCATCTTGGCCACATTAAGAATTGAAAGTTGTTTAACTGTAACTCGTGATCATAGACTGTTGTGGACAGGGGCCAGCAGGGACCTGTGCCTTCGTTAAAGCCCTTGTACTGCAGAGGTAAACAAATCTAATTTTATGTGTATATGCCGTGTCACAGAAACTGGACCAATTTCATCTTATACCTTTTCAGATTGACTTACAAAATTAATGTGTTGCACTTTTAAGCTTCAGCCATATAAAGAAATAATCAGGGTTTTCATCTGATCAAGAGTCAGCAACCTGCAGCTTGGGAGCAACAGGTGGCTCTTTGGGTAACTTGATGTTTTTAATAATAAAATATGACTTTGTTCTTTTTTTCACTCTTTTGTTCTGTGGCTCTAGGAATAGACACTAACCTTGTCCCTCTGACCACCAGCAGCAGACAAGGCAGTGTAGTGTTTTGATTTATGTAATGTTAATCTTATAAAAGTACTATAAAATCACTACAAAGTTATTTTCTTCTTTTTAAAGCGACATTTAAAAAAATGTACACGTTTTCGGTGTATTGACTAAATGTTCAAACAAGTACTGATATTAATAACTCAAAGTGAAATACACAAAGCTTGGGTTAGAGTGTATCTGGAACGCCTAAATAAATAAGTGGGTGGATTACAGTTTAATTACCAGCTGGTGCATCAATGTTTAATAGTTATAAACATGTGACGATAAGGCCTGTGGGTACTGAAAGCAGAACTTCTCTAAATGCATCTCAACTCCGCCCGGCTCCATTCATTACCCCAAAGAGATAACCCAGGCATAGGAAAATGCAGAGTCAGCGCCCGACACACTCTCTGGGACACAGCGAATCAGTCTCTCTTATTTTCTGTCACCCTCTAATGCAATGCAATGAGTTGGTGGCGTACTTTAGTGCAGAGTTTCAAACTGCTTCTTTCAGCCGCAATATTCCTGGCAGCAGCTTTCCTGCATATGAAACTGTTTTCATGCAAAGAAATGGTGATGGCACCGGAGGAGGGATGATTCCATCCGCATCTGAGCCACTGTTGGAACAATCTGACTGATATCACATTACTGAGATGATTTCAGCAGGACTGATAATACGAGCAAACTGGAATTAGATTAGCCAACAGTGTTGTAGCAGTGCGAAAAAATATACAGAAAACTGGGTCTGGAGGAAGTGAAATTAAAGCCACTACTTGAATTGTCTCAAAAATAAAACAAAAATAATAAAGGTTGTAAAAAAAAAACAAAAAACATGAAATTCCTCCTAGACTCTGCAGGTTACATAAGCTATTCCCCCTTGAAACAAATCTTTAAAGCAGACAGACTGAGGTCACAGGTCAGCAGTGGTCATCCAAGAGACCAAACCTTCTCTGGTGCAGAACCATTGGCGTTATATGGAAGGGAGGGGGTTTGCATCATGAAGATTCCCCCCATAAATCTGAAGCAGCTGTGCAATACTGTCAAGTCACACTGAACCAATATCCCCAGGGAGTTTTTTTTACCAGCTTGCTGAAAAATTATAGCAGCACCGACTCTGACAGGCCAGCCTCACATCAAAATGGGAAACATCTTTGAAGCTTCCCAATGAAGGCTGGGGAAATGTGAAACTTTTCAGAAATACGCTTTAAGTCTTCTCACTGATGGATTCTAAATATTCAAGGAAATAAAGGAATAATAGCAACTGAAAACACAATAAAAGTGTGAAAAGACAAATAATCCAAAGTTAAGCAAAATGAAGTGCAGGAGACTGCAGGTCTATTGGCTGCATGCAGAAAAGGGATGTTTATCTGTCATCTCTTGCTATTTGCATACCAGATCTGTCTCTCATCTTTACCTCTGAGGAAAGCCTATGCCTTTAGAAAACATTTGGAGTACAGCAGGTCTGTAGCCAGAGCCACCATGATGCTGCTACACTCTGAAGGAATGGAAGCACCAGAGGGTCAAATCTGGGGTTTAAACTGGGTTTTGGCACCTTTATGGCTTCAATGAAAAGGTTTTATGTTTGACTCTTGTTGACCATTCAGATAAGAATCTGAATCATCTGAATTTGTGCACTGGTCACTGTGAGTTGATCAGAATATCAAAACAAACAGTTTGAAACTTTTCTTGTTCATCAGAAAATATGATACCAGAAACTTGTCGAATTTGTGCTTTAATTGTATTCTAAAAATATATATTTCTTTCTTTCTCAGCAACAAGAAAGAAGAAGCCTCCATTGGTGCAACACAGAGTTTTGAACAAGTCTCCTTATTAGTTCTAACAGTCCACTTTGTGCCAGGTGATAATGCTGTATTATTGGGACGGAGGGTGTGGAATGTTTGTTCTAGCTGCTTTATGAAATCCTTTTGATTGACAGCAGCTGCAAAACTCATAATAACGTAGAAAACTGCCAACCTGGAGAGGACATGATGATGAGGTCCAACTCTTGGCATAAGGCCTGATAATCCAGCTTTGCTTGAACTTCCAAGAAACCAAATTCTGGGTTTGTTCACTACAGCCTAAGAGTTAAACACTGTGCAGATTGCAGAGTCCATTGTGTCCCTGATAGTCTGATACGAGACTTCAGAGGCCCAAGCTAGGTCGGGTTTTGAATTGGCAAAACAATGGCAATAAGTAGAACTTAAATAAACTCTCACAATAACCTGCCTCAACTCTCCTTCAGAAGAAAAGAGGAAAATGGCTATGTAACAATTTCATGGCTTATTGAGGTGCTTGGGGTGTAACAATGTTTGACGTTGTTCACTGTGTACCTTCCAAGACCAGCTGTTCTCAAAACAACCAATAGCTCCAGGCTCCATTGGATCTAATATCCAGTACTGTACAAAGTGGTGTCTGAATTCCAACATCATTATTTTGATTCTGAATCATAGCTTGCAAAAAAAACTTCCAGGTTCACCAAGGTCAGAGCTTTGATGCAAACAAACCACTCATCAAATCTTTCAACTCTCCGCTGCTTTAATAAGCAGGCAGCAATGCAGACAACATGGGTTCCAATGCTGTCGAGCCTTCAGCATCCATTTTCAGCTCCGGCCAACTTCACTAATTAATGTTCAAATGAAACGTCACCACGGTGATTGCTCTTATTGCGCTGTGGAAATAAATGTTGCGACTGATGATTGCATTAAGAGGAAGGGCCACTCGAGAAAAGTTCATTATTCCTGTCCTGAGAGACTGAAAGGTGACTGCAGGAAAATACTGAGCCGCTAACGTAGCCTTGATAACATAAAAGGTCAAGTTTTTAGAAGATAACTTTTATTGTTTTACTATGTTTAGTGTTCAAGTCTAATCAAATGTGATTGTACAGTTCTGTTATGTATTTAGCTATACAAAAGTGTTGAATTAGTCATGAAGCTAAAAATAATTATTAGATTGAATGCAGGATTTGAAGAAGAATTAGTAAAAACTGAATGTTTGTTGTTAGGTCAATTTGTCAGCAGTGTTTCAACACCTTAAATCCAAGTGTATTTACAGAACTACAGTAGACAAGCTTAATCAAATCTTCACACTTGATTTAATTTAGTTATGCTTATTACAGTGAACATAATCAATTTGTTCACTCCTTTTATTTTTCCTTCATACACTGATTGTCTCTAGTGCAGCTCATGGATCTGCAGAACATACATTAACTGACAGCTACAAGCAGAGCTGACCTTCAAAATAATAAGCTGTAGATTTACTACATGCTTATCTCTGAGTCTTGGAGAAGCACCTGACAACAGGCAGGTTTCATCCTCCCAGTACACCACTCCACTGACTGGATCCAGTTAAGCCAGTTTGATGAGGGGATAAGCTGCAGACTGCGCGCGACAAAAAGGAGAATCTCATCCGCCTCTGTGTTACAGCGTGACATGCCTCTTCAGACTCACTTCAGACCCGTCACTCTCACACACTCCAGGTTCTTCAGCTGTCCTCATTGGACAGCCTCTCTCTCTCTCTCTCTCTCTCTCTCTCTCTCTCTCTCTCTCTCTCTCTATA
>CAEGAF010057675.1:0-11624 GCA_903067075.1 Micropoecilia bifurca | reverse complement strand
TGAGGGGGGGGGGCTGAAACACGAGGAGGCAGCATTCGGCGCAGCTGGCTGGATCTGGCACCGGCTCACTCCCGCGCCGCCGGCCAATTAGTGAGCGCGATGGCAGAGCGCGGAGCCAGTTGGTTGGTGGTGGTGGTGGTGGAGGGGGGCGGGGCCTGCAGCGGTACACAGCCACTCAGCTACCGACTCCTCCAACCATACACTGCTCACGTTGCCTGGCAACAAGCCCCCCACCACCACGGCGCTCGTCTCCTTAAGAAACCGTCCGACAACCGGGCGAACGCAGCCGGATCCTGCTGCCTCTCACCGTCACTGTTTTAGACTGACAGCTCCATCTAATCCAGATTAGCCCCAACACAGCCATAATCAGATTATATTACTGTTAACTTTGGATTAGTTTAATGAAAACACTGAATGAAGATTATGAAGTAAAGTGGATTATTTGTAGAAAGTGTTAATTTGTGCGTCGAGGAAAAAAAGAACTCCATCTGTTTTCCAGCTGCTTTTTTATTCATCTGAGGAAGCGGCATATGTGCAGTCTGTCTCCTTCCAAAACACATTTCTCATGTGTAATCTGATAACTGGGTGTTTCCCTGAGTCACCGTAATCCCATTATGTGTAATCTGTTACTTCCGAACGCTCTCTCGTGTGCAAGCAGAGCGGCGGCGTGTGCGCCGCGCTGCGCAGCCTCTCAGGTGCCTCTCAGTACTGGAACTTAATTACATTCCCTCCATTAGCCAGAACCCGGGCTGAGCGTCCGGGTCTCCCAGGTCATTACAGACGCTCAGGCTGGAGCGGCACCGCGGTGAGGGAGAGGAAAGACACGCAGGTTACTGGGGAACAACGGAAAATAAAAGGGATTTTCTGTTTGTGATAAATGAGACAGGCAACAGAATTTTGGCCGATTTTTCTTTGCAAAGTAGTTCAGTCAGAGCTGACATGCAGGCAGGAGAGGCTGAATGTGAACATCAGTTGTCTTATATCTAGATTTTGATTGAACTATTATCACATGAGGCAGTTCAAGCATTCAGCTGTAGCTCTGTGGACGATGATGGATGGATGGATGGATGGATGGATGGATGGATGGATGGATGGATGGATTGACCTAGATGTATGGACAGGAGATAAGTTGACCTTAGTTGACCCCACCTACTCTACCTCACCAGTAACATTTTGTCCATGAAACCCTTCTTGCTATGTTTCCTTCATGCAGATTGTTTCTTCTTCTGGAATCCTATTAATAAAAATCACATTTTTCGAAGAAATAGAGCTAATTTATTTGCTGTTATTTAACAATACCTTTTCGAAACATGGAGGGTGAAGAGGAGAGTGGCAGAATGTGAGCAGGATGAAGATGAAAACATGCAGCCTGGCAGTGTATTCCAGAAAGATGCGCTTTAAGGAGGACAGAATGGAGGATGAGGCAAGGTAATGAGAAAGAAGACAGAAGGCAGAACAACCCAACAGTCTCCGTTTTTTTCTTCTTCTTTTTTCACCCCGGCCTCAAAATCTAATTGTACCATTCCTTATCTGCCATAAGCCTATTCACAAAAAAAGCTCTACAGGGCACTGTCATTTCCACTCAGCCCGTCTAATTCCAGATTAAATCGTAGCCTTTTTCCCCTCGTTTGGTAATTTATGGAAATAACAACTAAGAAAAAGAGGATTTGAGTAATGACATCTTTAAACTTGTCAGGATAATGGCTCAGTGAATGAGGGAGCCTGTGGCACTGTTGTAGGCTCCAAAGAGGTTCTGTACTGTACCTCCCCCGTTTGTCTCCGCTTTGTTCACCCAGCGCCTCTATCTCTTCTTCTTCTGCTCTTCCACTTACTTTTGTTTCCTTTTGTCAACAGTTTCTCCTTCGTCTTCCTACCTCACTGCTTTGAGTAACAAGACAGGTTTCCCTTCAGTGCAAGGCTCCGAACAAGACAATTTTGGCATTTAAATTAAGAAATTACAAACTTATTCAAGGTTTAGTACTTCACAGATTTTTCTGAGGTAACTTGACTCAAAATATTTGCAGAAAAAGTTTCGATTTTCCTCAAATTTCAGCAAAAAATTTAAGGCACTGTTTAAAACCTAAAATTAAGTGGATCATGTAGAAGAAATGAATTCCTCCCGAATGGATTTCAATAAAGTCCCAGAATAGGAAGTCCATCTTCCCACAGCATGATGCTGCGACTGCCATGTGTTATTGTGGAAATGGTGCCCAGGGTGGTGGTTAGCGGCAGCCAACAACTGTTAGCTGCTACAACGGGGTACTACTGCCAGACTAAGACATTTTTAATAACATTCATTTAATAGCAAGAATAAAGACAGAATATTTTCAGAATAAAGTTGTAAAAATATGCAAACAGTCACATCAAAGGGAATAAAGTTGTAAAAATATTCATAATAATACAAGAATAAATTCGTAATACAAGCGTGAAGTCATACTATACGTGGATCTATGTTGCTCTGTCAATCCTCTTTAAATCTTTAATCTTGCCATTTTATCACTTTAACAAAAAAAATATTTAAAATATTTTCTATGACATAATCAGTCGTCTCAGTCTTGAAACAGAAGTACGTTTGGGCCTCTAATTGCAGTGCTCTTGGAAGGGGGGCCAGATGGTGCCCTGCTGGTCTGAAAGCCCGAGGCCCTGGCTCAGCTGGCTCAGGCCCTGGTTCGGCTTTGAAAACCAACAAAAAATGAGGAACATCTTGAAATGCAGCTAAGGATTTGCGTTTGACCACATTTAGCCGGGACCGCCAGCAGCACAAACCTCTGCCTGTTGTCCCAGTTACCATGATGGGTAAATCTAACAGCGGCAGACCTGCCACACTGGGAGGAATCAACGATGGCATGTCTGCTGGCCTCTTGCTGCTATCATGCCGATGCCTGCACACCACTGAGGGTGTGATCACACATGCATCATGTCTCTGTTATCCCAGCATGCAAAGGTTGACAACTTGGATTCTTTTGGGGGTTGTTTTTTCTCTCTCCCAAAATCACACCCATGAAAATAGAAACAAGCACATGTGGCGTCTTGCCGATGCTGCCCCGATGATCCGTCAGCGGCGCGGGTGGATCCGTTTAGATGGCGGGGAGAGGAGAAATCTAATAAGATCAGCTGTAAGTGTGTTTGGCGTGATGGACGTTGGTTTCTGTATCCCTCCGGTTGGAAGAAACAGCTATATACGTATTAAATGTCAATAATCATGCAATTATAGCTCCTGCGCGCCTTCCTTAAAGGCGGTTGGAGACCAGACCTGCTAAACGCAATTATTTCTAATAGAATCTGAAAAACACTGTTCTCACTTCAACAACCAGATCTGAAGCAGAAAGTCTCCGGAGTTCAGCGTGAACGCCCGTCAGAAATCCTGCTAATTAATACCAGAAACCCTGAGTGTTATCCCTTTGCCTCATTCTATTGTCTTAAAAATGATCCTATCAGACCATGTTCTCGCACCTCGGACCTACGGAACGAATGGAGGACAGGTGCCTGGGATGAAGCTGGGAAATGGTGGCCTATCCAGGTCAATCCATCCATCACTGTGCAGTTACTCAGTCGGAGGACAGCTCCCTGACAGAGGTCTGAGTGGTTCGGGATTGAGATGGAAGAGCTGGAGAGTTATAGCTTCTGAGCCCCCTACCCCCCCTTCCTTCCTTCTGTAGACGAACCTTGACAAGGAAGACCTGCCCCAGTATGGCAGGAAGATTTACTTAGAGGGCGATAAATGGAGAAGGTTCTGCCAAAGTCATTCACGTTTTTATCTTTCATTGCTTTTTTTTTAACGGTGCAACCAACGTTTTCTGTGGGTTTGTAGAGGATCTTCCATAGTTATTAACGTCCTAGAACCAGGAAACAGATAAAACCGTCAAATAAATTCCTCTTTTATTACAATACCAGAATGTCAAAAAAAAAAGAAATCCCAGATGCCTCATTTATTGGCACCCAAACACCTCTTATTAAACTCAAATTCCTTAGCCACATTTCAAAATGGGGAAGACAAGTGAACATGGAAGTCAAGTAAGAAAAATACATTTATCTTTCATAGTCAGATATTGAATCTAAAAAAATTTGGCCATATCTCATCAGGGCAATACCTAATGGTAAGAAGGAGGATAAAAGCCTTGGAGGGTCATCATGTCACCATGGCAACTGCTAAACACCGGCAGGCTGTTGGAAGGAAGGTAGGGGGAATTTCTCTTCTGTCCTACCACCACTAACATAAACACATGCATAAGTCTACCGGAATTATGTCTTGGTAAGAAACTCCCTGGTATAAAACAAAAGAAGTAAAAAAAAAAACCAAACAAAGAAATGACACCAAGACAAGTTTATCAAGCTTAAAAAGACATCCAGAGCAGACATAGAAAAAACAGCCGCCATGCTTCTTAAATTTAGAAGAATACAGATAAAACTCAGAGTGCACTGATGGCAGTCTTCTGGTCGACCACTGATCTTTAAAAAGCCTGACCTGTTGATTCTGGTTTTGGCCGGTACAAAAAAGTTTTGTCTTAAAAGTTTCCAAATATAACAACAAAGTCATTAAGTTGGAAACAGTAGCGTAACTATTGTTTACGGAGAATGAGCAGATGTTACTCTGCTGTGATTTAGTCTCACATTTACTCTCGTACATCAGTGCCTGTTTTAAAAACCTTTGTGGAGGCAGATGAGGTTAGTGGAAGACAAAATTCACCTTTCGCCTGGAAAACAAACATTAATGATTAAAGAAAGGAGCCATAAAGCTTCCCCTCACCTGTATGCGTCCTCTGGTGGGCCTTCAGGTGGGAACTCTTGGTGTACACCTTCCTGCAGCCGTTGAACTGGCAGCGGTGGATCCTCTTCTTGTTCTCTGGTAGCTCTCCCCCAATTAGGCATGCCGCTCCTTCCTCTTCCTCTTTCACCTGGACCGGAAGCGCATGTCCTGCCACTAGCCGGGCGGCGTTGAGCCCCACCTTCCTGGCCACGAGCTTCAAGGTGAGCGTCCCGTCCGCTGAGGCTGTCAGCGTCTGGCTGGGTTTGACGAGGTGCCGGCCCAGCTCCGGAGAAGACGGGGGAGTTAGAGAGGTGACGGCACTCAGCTGGGCCAGGTGGACCCCTTCCGTCCCGTCTGAAGTTTCTGGCCCCTGCCCTTTGGGTTTGAGGTCTTTTGCTGAGGTTAGGTTCTGCCTCATTGAACACAGGGTGACTGGAGGTGGACTTGGAGGCTCAGGGAGGCCTGGGAGCAGAGCCTCAGACAGGTCTTCTTCACCGTCCTCCTTCAAGTAGGCCGGAGTCAGGAGGCCATCCAGGTCCTGGTCGAAGAGCTCTGACAGACGCTTGGGCTCCGTCTGCAGGTAACGCTCCAACTCCAGGCAGGTCTGCGGCACAGAGAGAAACACTCATTTACATTCAGATCAGGCAACTTTCAGGCATGTCCGTCTTTCCTCTCACGTACCACTTAGCCGTTTCAACAGCCATCAGATCATCCGTTATGCTCCAACATAAAAAAAAAACCTGCATGACGCTCTGCTGCGTTGCACAGCTGTCACACGCACAGATAGCCACAATGACAGCCATGATTACCTGAAAACTCCAGCAAGATGGCTGATTAAACCCTGATTGATTGCAACTGCTGCAGAGAAGAGTGGGTAGCAGGGGAACAAGTCCCAAACTGTGCAAAACCCCGACCGAGCAACATTTTATGGAGCTTTGACGAACCAGCTTCCCCTGGGTAGAGATAGGGAGATTTATTCAGCTGTAGTTATGGTCTGCTTCATCCCTATTATTCCCTATGGAGAGCAAATAAAAGACTTGCATCCCTTATTCCTGTGAACTGGCATCCTGAGAAGTCTATTACTTCACAACAAGCTGGCAAGACTCTAAGCAGCGAGGGCCCGGCGCGGGGAGCGAGACGCTCCGTGTCCAAGGATGAAGCTATTATGTTTGAGCGGAAACGGCGGCGGTTTGATCCCAGGGATGGTTGTGTTTCGCTTGTACCCGCTAACCCATTCTGACAGCCGAGATGGAGGCTAGCGGCTCCGTTGGGTGCGTGCAACTCGCCTCTTCGTTGGCGTGTAAATAGGCACTGACAGACAGGAGTAGCTGGTCCCATTATCAGGAATAAGACTGCACAGACTGAACACATCAGAGACGTTTAGGATCCCACTCCGAACTCGCCTCTTTCCTTGTTTGCACCTTCTAAAAATAGAAGGGGTGTCTGTTGCTAAGGGAGTGTGGTTGCTCCTCGAAGCTATTTCTTTCCAGGAACAAAACAGGGCTTCAAATTAAAACGCTGTTTAGGACACATCTACAGTGAGAAGTGGAGGTAATGCGCCATGTCTCCTATTCACGCTGCACGCCTACATCTTTCTTCTTTCCTGCAGTGAATTGTCTTTGTTGGTTCAAGGCAATGAAATCCCAATCAAATAAGAGGGATTTATCCTCTGTTATGCCTACTTTCAGGGCTAAATTAGGTATTGATGGTGTGGAAACATGGGAAGCAGGGAATATACCGGCACCTTAGCTTTTAAGAGATATAGGAGAAAAAGAATCTGCTCTGTCCGCAACATTATCTGAAAGTATCTTTCAACCTTTCTTGTCAATTCATCTTCAACTCAACCCAGATCAATTTTGTGAATTCAACCTTTTCCTCTGCCCTCCTTTTTCCTCGTCGTCCCCTCCTGTACCTCAGTTGAGGACTAATTATCTTCTAAAACCAGCAAGTCGAAGGGGACTTTATTCAGCAAACTGCTGAGGACTGCAAACCGCACTGTGTGTGCTTTAGGTAGTTCAAGGAAGCAGAAAAGAGGATAGAAGGCGTTCAGCGAGAGACGGTGCAGAGCATGCAATGAAGGAGAAGGAGTGATGGAAGGACAAGGCAAGGTAGGCAGGCAGAGGGGAAGAGAGAGCAAGGGAAGGTCTTGACTTCATTCTCACCACGGGGGGTGAATCCGCTTTGCAACCGTGACATTTGGCGTAACGGGATCCTGTCAGCGGGCAAACCGCAGGGCCTCGCATTCGTGCACGCTAAATGTTAGGTTGCGACCCACGGTGATGGACTACGATGTCGTGTGTGACACAGCGTGCAGACGTTCAGGCATGCACTGTACTTACACCCCAGCATGCATGCAGAATGAGGGACGCTGACAAGGTAAGGAGGATAGAAGAGATTCCAGGTGAGTAGGTGGCAAGTATGACAAGCTTATCATGCACCTTTTTCTAGCTTCTGTGTTCCTCCCCATCACTCCATCAAGCCGCTTCCTGCCTTCCTTACCCCTCCTCCCCCAGGTGGTGGCATTAACATTGTTACAGAGAAGGTCATGCAGCTGATCAGCAGTTCCTGTGCGCCCGGTGGGCAGTGATGAGGGTACGCTTTACTGTATGCAGCAAGTTTGACCGTGTATGCCCATAATTTGGCAAGTGAGAGTGAATGTGAGTAATTACCACACTCCATGTGCAATTATGCAGCTCTTGTCTGCGTGTTTGTGCGAACACCTACGCGCATGCATAAACATGTCTTCTTGCTGGTCTCATGGCATTGAGTGGGCAACTTGCATCTGTGTGTAGGCAAGTAATCAAGTGCCGAAAGTTTGGCACAACAGCCAGGATAGAGGAATGCTCCTGGATTAAGTCCAGTTTGGACAAACGCCGATCTGGAGACACGGCAGCAGTTGGCTCTGCGCAAACCCAGGGTCCGTTTCCTAAAGGGCTCTCGGGATGAGTCCTTTATGGCAGCCAAGATAAGCTGAGACAAATCCAGTGGCTGTTCCAACATCCTCGGCTACTCCAGCAAAGAGAAGCGGCTCTCCATTGTGGGGTAGGATTGATGAATAATTTATTTCAGAACATTGACAAGCGTGACAGCTCTAACCTCTGGATTAAGCTCTCAACTGGATACTACTATATGATTTCACTCTCTTTAAATGATGAGAAATAAACTCTTGAGTGGGAAATACCAGCTTGGATGGTTGTTAAAAAATTCAACAGCATCAAGGAGCTCATTTATTCAGGGGAAGTCTTATCAGGCTACCAGATAGGATACCCATAAATAAAGTAACATTTTTCCTGATGCCTCTGTGGACCTGCATTGATTCTTTCACCTTCTTTTGAAATTATTAAAGTGTCTAAGTAGGAAGAGACACACTCCAAATGTAAGTAACTGATTCAGCAACAAGGACTACAAGTTTTCATAAAAGGTGACTAGAGTGACTAAAGTTATACATTTTTCCAAGATTGATAAGAGAAAATGTAAACTAATGAAACACTCTGCCAAGACACCGAGAGCAAGACTGAAGGAGATGACAACATTGGTGTCCAGTATTCTCCTGTCTACTCTTGATGTCTCCAAATGTTTTCAATCAAGAGTAAGGTTAGAAGACGAAAGCTTTTCTTTTGAACGAAAAACAGAGCTGGCTAAACTCCCAAAACCTTTTGGACATTTATATGTTTGGTGTGAATAAATCCAACAAGAATTTCTGGTCCTTAAATCCAAGAGTTTGCGACAGAAACATCTGCATCACCTTCAGAACATAGAACGACTTTTCTTTTTGTTCAAGGTAGATGACATAAACAGTTCCATATGCTACTTATATCGACTGTAAATTTGTGCAAAAATAATCTCAGAATACTTGTCAAGAAGAAATCACAAACTTTAGCAATGGTTCTGTTTTTGTTTCCAGTGTAAGAATTGTGGTGAACCCGAAGTGGCTGAATGAAATCCAATGACGATTTCATCTAAACTGTTTGCCATCACAACATTCTGACTGTGATATATCAAAATGCCACTGATAAAGAAGCTGAAGCGAGAGAGAAAAAAGAAAAATCAAATCGTGTTGGGTGCATCAAACCCACGCTGACCTTTCCGGCCATCACCAACCAGTTTTCCTGGTTATGTCAGGTAACATCTTTTGTAATTGGGGAGGCAGTGAAAGGTTAGGAGGAGGCTGATAACGACTGACGGGATGTGGGCATCAGTGAGGAGCTGAAAGGATTGAGACGTTTTATCTGCTTATCTTTTATGGTTAATTCCTGTTTCTTAAGTTTAGAGAGATGTTGAGAAAGAAATAACGCAAGGAAGGAAATAAGGAAGAAAGGACATATGGAATGAAGGAAATGGCATAACGCAATAAAGAAAGTCTTTTCCAGACTGTGTAGGATCCCTGTGCCATGACTATTTTTCAGCTTTAACTCCAGTCAGCAATTCAGTGCATAAAGAATTCAGGCCTCTGCTTTGCTTGTACATAAAAATCTCGTATTTTCTTATTCAGGTTATATTTACTACAAAACCATGGATAATTGATACTAAGACAGCAGAAGATACCTGACACATGAAAGCTGTGTGTTTATACAGAACACATTTGTGTTTATACACCTCAGTTTTGAAAGGCTTGTATTGCACCAGATATTTTCTGACGCTTTCTAAAGTCTGCGCAGCAAACCTGATCCACTTACTTCCACCTATTCCCTTTAAATCTCCACTTCTCCTTCTTCTCCTCCCTCCATCCTCCCCTCCCCTGTTCCATCAGGCCCTGCTTGTGGCAGCCCTTCCTCTCTCCCATCTCCTCCCTTCACATTTGGCCCGCGCCGAGCCGCCTGCCACCGCATCAAAGCTCCTGCTGCCTCCCAACTGTTAGCACCCTGCCACGCCGCTAATAAAAAGCCTGGGTTATAAATATGAACAGAGGAGCATGCATATGCCCTAAAGGAGGGCCCAAAACACCACTAAACAGATAAATGTGATGGGAAGGACGCGGCTCATTAATTTTAGGGTGATCGTGTTTGGTTTTTACAGATGCCATGATGAGACAAGGTGCTATGAATAATATTCGCCGCTTATGGCAGCAGGGTTGAAAAGGCCAAGACTTTTAAGAGGCCCCTGAGCTGGAGGGGGCCATGCAGCTCTATTGTTAAACACATGGAGGGTGAAGCAGGGGGGCGGAGGGCTCCTGTCACATCTTTTAAAAGATGACTTATAACTCCCAGCAGCATCGTCTCTTCGTCAGGTTGCATAATTCCTGATAAAATACGGCAGTTTTCTGTTTGCCTGCTCATCTTAATGCTTTACGTAAAACACAAATTGCTTATTGATATATCATATCCAGTATTGTCCTAACGCAAAATCGGTTTTAAATAAAATAATATTACAAACAATTTGCATGAAAAAGGTATGATACCATGAGAACGGCAGGCGAGCTGTAGACTCTTTTCTAAAACCTTGAGCTCTACGGACTTAGAAAGTCTAAAATTTGAAAATATAAGTTTTACATCATAAAAAAGTCTTATATTTACCAAGTTTTTGATGGTCTTAAGTTATCTTAAGTATGCCTTTATCTGTACACCAACGTAATGCTACAAAACCCCTATTCTACACCCTCTACACTACACAAACACAAAACCTTACCAAGTAGTTTTTGTCTGGTTTCTAATGTGAATATCTTACTGCACTTAAAGCTAAATTAAATGTAACTTTTTAGCAAGATATATAGACTTAAGTGAAATAATTCCATAATATTGATGAAAAAGTACTAGATTATTTCACTTTATAACAAGACACTTAAAGGCACACCATCATAAAACTCCTCTGTGACTGATGGTGGAGGAGGTATTATGATGTGGGGCTTCAACTGGTGTTTTCAAACTTTATGTTGGCTGCAACAAAGTAATGCTAAAATTAGACACCGTAACCGGTTTCATTGTCAAACCAAAGGTGTTAAAATCTGAAGTATCATTTCTGAAACATTCCTTCTCGTGGTTTCCTGAGCTCTGCTCTCATTCTGCTTCTTTGCATTGTGTCTCTGCAGCAGGACAGCCTTGGCACAGCGCGCGCCTCTGATTGCCATCATCGTTCGCCACAAATTGGAAAAACAACCCCTTTGTCATCGACGTGACACATTGATTATTTGCTTTGGCCACTTTCACAGGCGGAGTTTGCTTACTCATTTCGAAAGTCAGAAACATTCATGTCACGGATGAATTTCCTCGCCGCTTCTTTTGTTGCGTCGCATTCGAGTGGCGGCCTGTTTATTGCTCGTCGTGTTTTTTATTCAAACCACACAAAGCAAGTGGTCAGAAAAAAATAAAAAAGGCCTCGGTTTCTTTTCACTGGATGTGAGGAGTGCTCACATCCAGTGAGCACTCCTCACTGGATGTGAGGAGTGCTCACATCCAGTGTACCTGTGATTAGAAATCCCTGTGAGAAATTAATCACTTTTTTCCTTCCCCTACAGGTAGGTAACAATCACATCAGCACAGGCATCGATATGAATCCTCTCCCACTAACCAAATTGTCTCATGATTCTTCCCGTTCTTTTGATTTCATTTTTTATGACTCGACTGACTTTGTTTACCGTCGTCTTTATTATCGCCGCTTGTATTTCAGCGGATGAGTCCGACACTTTTATCGAGATAAAAGTTTGGGCTGTGGTTTGATTCATAGCGTAATGTTTCTCTTTGTGTGTTTTTTATCCCTCCGCCTCACGTTATTGGGTCTCTGTCTCCCATTGATCTGCTGTGCCGGGCCAGGCCATCACTTTGAGGTGACAGCTAAATGACCAGTAGCCCGGGGCAGTGGCCATCGTGTGTGTGTGTGTGTGTGTGTGTGTGTGTGTGTGTGTGTGTGTGTGTGTGTGTGTGTGTGTGTGTGTGTGTGTGTG
>CAEGAF010057664.1:0-13917 GCA_903067075.1 Micropoecilia bifurca | reverse complement strand
GTGTGTGTGTGTGTGTGTGTGTGTGTGTGTGTGTGTGTGTGTGTGTGTGTGTGTGTGTGTGTGTGTGTGTGTGTTTGCTCCGTCTTCCAAACCTCACGTCGCTTGCAGCTCAAATGAAGCAGCCATCTGCCGGTACAGATCAGCTAAAGGGAGTTCTTGTTCCTAGAGAGGACATTTGTTCCGAATGGGGAAAGTCCTGTATTAGAACGGCATATTACAGGTGCAAATTAAAATCTGTGAAAAGACTTGAAGAAGAAGAAGAATGCCCAGAGACATTCTCTGTCCAACATGGCTGACTGTGCTGCCAAGAAGAACGGCTAAACACATCCGACATTCAACTTTAAAATAAAACACCGTTTTCTGCATCAAAAACTCCGTAGTCGATAAAGCTGAAGTCAATACATTGAGGTGTGTCGTTATAACATGAAAAAAAACATGGAAAAATCTGAAATAGAGTAGAATAGAATGGAATCTTTATTGTGCTTGAAACAATGGATCATTGTGTAATTAAAGACTGGGCTGCAATTCTCCAAGACAAAAACGTTGCTGTAAATAATTGCTTACCTTTCACTCAGTAAGTATGACTCCTTTTACTGTTGTATGTACTGTGCTCTCTCAGTCAACAGTGGCTGTTTCAGAGTCTACATGTCCATCCCATAATTTCTAGGATTTAAAAGGCAGAATGCAGTTCTAATTATAACAGAGACTGGAGGCACAAACTAACCATCACCTTTTATAATAATGTAGCTGCCATAATATCTGGCGGGCATGGACCCACAGGTTCCCTTGTTAGAACGCTTGTAAACAGTTTAATAAGATTAGCCCACAGGCAGCGAGTAAACAGAACCCGTATCACATACATGACACCAACAGAAAACACTTGGTAGGAAACATGTTGCTGCTTTGAATCCATTGGGATGAACAAACAGCCTCCAACTCTCTAAATTAGCAACGACAGACTTCAAGGGGATAAAGTTAAAGTTGTAAAACTTCTGCAAGAGTCTGAAAGGTGTCAGCCCACATTCAGACGTCTTCTCAACAGGACCGCCACGCCCTGAATCAGAACGTTGTTTCAACAGAGGCAATTTCATGCAATGTCATTGAGCAGCTTGTCAAAAAAAGTTACAACAATCTAATCCAGACACTTTTGAGATCCCATTACGTTGTTGAGTTGCCCTTGTTCCTGCGATCAGACTTTCAGAGCAGAGTGTTATTTGCTGAGGCAAGCGGCAGTTTATGTTGAAGCATCAGTCCACGGTTGGTTTGCAGCGTCCCATTAGCCACCTGTCATCTCATGGCTCAGTTCAATTCTCATCACACTGCGTTCAGTGGTGTTCAGTGGATGTTGCATATAAAACAAAAACGCCCGTATTTGTAAGGAGCACCATTGTGAAACATAACTTTTATAGTTTAATTGATAGTACAGATGAATAAAAATGTTTCAGCGTCTGATTAGCCGAATTGAGGCATTTGAAGTTTAAATTATAGTAAAAAGTATCCGGAGTTGCATTCACACATAATAAAAACATAGAAATACACTCTCAGGCCACTTTTTTTTCTACAAATGTTCTTGTTTGCTTGCTGACACAACTACTGGATCCCCCAATCGCATCAACAACCAGAATGTGTTTATGAGAAGCAGAAGTTATGAGAATAAACTCATACAACAATAAAATCAAAATAATGCAAGAATAAAGTTGAAATAATATGACTTAGGTCTTAAAGTTGTGATGCTACCAGAATAAGGTAAATATTACCAGTTATAATGTAATATATAATCTCATAATTTGATAGCTTTGTCATTTTATTACTTTTTCTTGTAATATTGTGACTTTACGCTCGCAATTTTATTACTTTAACCTTGTTATTTCTTTTTTCATTTGTTCTTAGCGTGTCCCTAATACTCTTTGTTATAACAAAAAGAGAAAATATCCACGTATAAAATGTTTTTATGCTGATGTCAAGTCTGTTATCTGTCCAAGGTGGCAGTTGGGCTTTAATGGTGAGGGTCATATTTCCTTGACACGCTTCAGGGCCCTCAAAACTCCCCGAACCTTAATTTTTTTTATTTTTGCTGACTACTACCATCCCATACAATTATGTCAAATGTGTTTTTTTAAAACTGTCTTTTTAAATGTTTACTTTATTAGGCCTGCAAGAAAGACTAAGAGTAAGAAGAGTCTTGCATCCATTTAATAACTGCAGCACATGTGGTCCCTCGGTCTGATCAATGGCTGTGGCTGTTGGCTCTGCCCACCAGCCAATAACTCCACTGTGAGAAGCATTTCCAACTCACAGCAAAGTGGGATTAATGAAGTCAGAACAATGGCAGGCACTCATCAGTGTCCATTGACCGCTGCACATTTCAACTGACTGGTCACACTTTTCATTTTTTCCATGAGAGGCATCATTAGGATCTCTCAACACTGGAGGCTTACAGCCTATATGAGTCGTGTTTTTATGGATGAAGTTAATGGGCTGTGTCATACCACTCCTCTGAATGGGCAGGATATCACAACATGAATTAAATAAGTACCGTCTTATTTTTGTATTCCTTTTGGTTTCTTCTGTGTGCTGCACATTAATGTAGAGATTAGCATTGATTTCAGAAAGAAAGAAGATATCAAGTTTAAATTTAAGTATTTTTCTAAGCCTCCCTTTGTGAAGTTTTGTTCTATTTCCTGTGCTACTATTTTCTGGACACTCCAGCTTCCTCTCTCAGTCCTGACTCGTCTTCCACATGTTTGTGCAGGCTATTCCCTGGACGCAACAAAACATGTTTCCGTAAATATGTTTTATTCATCCTACATAACAGTATTTTTTTCCTGACAAATCTTTCATTTGTTTTAATCCATAATCTAAGTTTGCAAAAATAAAAGCTAGAAATTCATTTGTTGGAAACATGTTCACTGTAAGTGACAGAGTTATCGTTCACTCTTTTAATTTAGTTAATTAAACACAATGTTCAACGATATTCCAATTAATTACGATGCTCCAATATAAAATACAGAGAAATGAAATATATTACACTCCTGATGCTAATTGCAGCTACCCAGGATACAAAACCCAACAACCCAGAATCTCAACTCGTTTCCTGTCTTGCCCCTGGAGGTTTTGTTGTGTGTAAAGTCACCATGAGATCTGAGTTCAATTTCCGAGTACAAATGGAACGCCTCATAAATCATGTCTCAGAGTTTCGACTACTCTTGTGTGACAAGTGTTGCTTTACAACTGTGGCAAACTGATAACTGTATGTCTGTCTTATATAACTCTTCTTTGCTCGCCCTGATCATATTTCACTGTTCTGCTTCTCCTTTTCTTTCTGTCATACTTGTGTTCTACTGCTTATCTTACATTTCTGCTCCTGTTTTCATTTTTTCGATACTTGTTCACATTGCTGTGCAAATGAGCGTCTTAAGAATATGTCACTTTCTAGCAATTTATTGGCCCACACAATTCGGCATGTTTGTATCAAAGTCTATTTACATGTTTGCATATGGATCCCCACCCTCTAAAAATGATTTGTATATGTTTATAACATATTTATAAAAAAAGGCTAAAACATTTTAAAAAGCATCATGTAAATGCTGGAAAAGCGCAAGTCATAAAAAATGGTAACAAAGACAGCAAGGCCGGTGCAAATGGTGAAAATGTCATGAGGTGGTAGTTGTAGATGGTGAGGACGAAGTGGAAGATCCAGGTTGTGGAGAAAATTAATGATTCAATCAAAGTTTTTGCAGAAAAACAGAAGTCCAGGCAGCACCTGGTGAACTCAGGGGCAAGAAACTCAACAGCACTGGCTAAGAAAATGACAGTAGATGACGACCGGACAAGGAAACAGAGACACAGGTGGGATGAAATACACAAGGAAGGTAATCAGGGGAAACGAGGGGCAGCTGGGGACAATCAGGGACAGATGAGACAACACAGGAACTAAATTGACACATAAAAACTCAAGTCCTCACAGAAAATAAATAGGTAATAATAGCCTATTTTTAAAAAAATCTAAGTTTCCAGTCGGATTGGTTTCTGCGTGTCTTGTACATAGTCTGATGGCATCAACTCAGCCAGTTTAGTGACAAGTCAGTACAGCAACAATGTAAGACGCACTAAGCCATCTACAAAGTGCTTAAATAGAGCCATTGGCGGTTCTTGTGTGAATACTCCATGAGAGAGAACAGTTCTTCAATGCCCTCTCCAAAACTCCAGCCTCCAGGACATTCTGTCATTTTCAGGGCGGATAAAATGTTGTGCTGCCCAGTCAGGTAGCTTGGTCCCGCTAATGTCAGCAGCAAACAGGATGCACCTATTGAACACAGGGGGAAGCTGACGCCTCACTGACTGCATGTGGAAAAAAAATATATAAGACTTATTCAGGGCACAGCTGAGAGACGAATTGACTCCCGTTTTTTACTGTAACCGGTACTCATAACCCTGCGTTTCATAGATTTTATTGCAGCAGTATAAACTGGTACAGTACAGCACAAATTCATTCAATAAATTAGAATATTTTTGAAAAGCAAATTTATTTAAGGAATTGTATCAATAGGTGAAGCATATTATGTAGATTAATTACACAGATGGATGTTTGAAAGTCTTTATTTCCGTTAATTATGATGATTTTCCCATTACAGTTAATGAAACCATGGCATTTAAAATTATACCATTACATCAGACCAATAAATAAAGCCATATCAACAGAAATGTGGGCTTAATTAACAAGATGTTTAATACTGGCTGAAAGGTTGGTGTTTTCAAAAGGTACTTTTAGTCCAGTGGTTCTTAACCTTTTTCGAGTTACCGAACACACCAGTTTCATATGGACACTCACTGAACCCTTCTGTAGTGATAAGTAAAATATAATTCCCCTCCCCCCCAAATTCAAGACAGTGGGGTCATCCCAAGATCACTAAGTCTTCTTAAAAGGCACAGTCTGTGAGAACAGTTCTTCAAAATAGAGTCAGTGTTTTCTACAAAGTTGAGCTGCCATTGAGAGAAACTGGAATCACTTTAAGGACTTGTTTAGATAATTTAATTAGCTCTACATTCTTCAGATAATGAAAAATTAATAATAAATAATAAAGACTTAGCAATATTCTGATATAGTAATGTAATTATATTAGTTGTGTTACCACCTCCACGCCACTAGAGGCAGTTCCAACCCCAAAAAGATGACTAAGGAGCAGATTTTGAAGTACACTGAAAGCTACAGAAATTGGTAAAAACTGTGAGCTTTGCTGAAGTAATTAAAGACACAAGTTCAAATCCATGCTGAGAGTGAAGCTCCTCCAATCAGAGCTCCTCCTCAGCTCTGATTGGCTAAGCAATGTAACCTGATCCTCTGCAGCATGTAATGATAAAGCGCAGCGTCATCACGACTTTACACAAGTGTGTCTTTACCTCCATTGCAGAGGCTCCGCCGAACCCCTGAGACCGACTCACTGAACCCCTGGTGTTCAACCGAACCCAGGTTAAGAACCAGTGCTTTAGTCTGATAAACGAGAACAACTCCTTTACTAAATTTAAAAGTTACAGAATTTAGCATTTTATCTCATAGACAGCAAACTATATTTAACAAAGGAATGCCTGGTCACTATGTTAAGTGTGAATTGTTTTCAAAGATGAGCTACAAACACTTACGTCTTATACCAACTCACTCAAGATGTATTTTCTTTTCTCATCCGAGTTTCCAAATAAAGTCACCCGTCTGCAATTACTGTAGCAGAAGATAACTTCCTCCTTCTCCACCATTCTTACTTGCATGCCTTTAAAAAAAAATTAACCAATTTAATAATACAGCTTAATTACTTGTTCAACTTGCACAGTTTTTCTCCTTTCTGAGCTACAATAACCCAACATGGTTGTTGAGTGATTACGCCAACAGGCTTTAATTTTCTGTAATGAGGCATAAATGAGTCAAATTGTCTGCAGCAAGAAAAGGTAATTCTGTAAGAGTACCGGTAATTATGGCCTCGTAGTTGAGGATTGTCAAAGAACAATGCCTACACCATAACTACTTAATCATGAACCACTCCTGGAGTTGTTGTCCCTCTCTCTATATAACATAATAGCATTTCCCACCATATTTTTCCTCTCTTTTTATTTCATAATTTTCTACTTTCATCTACCAACCCCAGCTTCATCTTCCTACTCATAAAACACGTGGCAGGAAGGGATAATGCTTCCAAATATGATCAACATCAAAGTGAAACGTGCTGTGAAATGAGCTTGGTATTTATTAGAGCCAAAGTGAATGACATGATTGCACCCTGGGGACTGAGTGTGGAGAAGAACTAATCTAAAAATTTGCATCGGAGTGTAGATGACTCAAGTCTGTTTTAGAGCATTTGCTCAACATTAGGTGGAGCGAAACATGTGAAGGTTTTTAATGCAAGCCGTTGGATGGCTCTGAGTGCATGGGCCGACTTGGACAAAGGAAGAGACACACTGAGCGAAAAATATACTTTAGCTATTCTATTTAGTTGGTTCTTAGCTGATTTTTTTTTTGTAATGAAAAGCTTTGAAAGGCAAAAGAGAGATCCCTCTTGATTTAGGTAATAAATAATACAGAATCCAAGCTTGAGCAAATTTTGAAGTGGCGTAAGAGAGCATAAAAATGCTTCTGAACATTGCTAATGGGATTTGTTCATTATTCAAGATATGCTCGGATTTGATTAGCTGATGTTCAATGATGTCTCCTAAAACCGATCAATGAGTTCATTGGATGAATCATGAAATGGTCCATCTCCCAGTGAGTAAAGCCTCAATATTTTTCTCTGAACGCGTCTCGCACTGATGGAACTTTTATGACTTATTTTTGTCATTTTTATGAGTGCTCACATTTTTTCTCCAAAACCGCTGGGGTGTGCTTTATGTAGGAGGCCATATTCACACAACATAATTAGGATTAGTCCTTATATTTTTGGTGTGGTTTTGAAGCTACAGTATCAGACTCAATGTTGAGTTTTTGTCATGTTTTGAGGCAATTTTCTGACCTACATTTTTCAGCATTTCAGAGGGTATAAAGACAGCCATTGGGCTGGTTAGAATATTAACGTTGCTGCTGTTATCTGCTAACATTAAACTTTTAAATAGTTTAATATACCGTTTAATAACAGCAGCACTTGCCTGATTCCACTGTGTCACAATTTATTTGTTTTTTAAAAGATTTTATTGTCTCTAGTGGCCTTTATTTGATAGTTAGTTGACAGGAAAGTGGGTAATGAGAGATGGAGCAGGCATGTGATAAAAGTCACCAAGCCGGGAATCAAACCTGCGGCAGCTGTGTCGAGGAGTGAGGCCTCCATATGTGGGTTGTGCTTAACCCCTGCGCCACCACAGCACACCAAACTGGCACGATTTTATTTTTAGGGTTTGACCTCAACCCGTTCATTCTCGACAAAACTCGATGCTTCAGGATGTTGTAAGAATTTGGAAAATTTCATTCTTCCAATTCAATTGGACTAATATGAGAACAACCACTTTTGTTTGCAATATGGACACAACACATGGTTCATAAAAAGCATAAATGAGCGCTTGTGAAAGTCTAACTTAATGGAACTTTGTTTTGGAAGAATTAGAGAGAAGGTTTTCTTCAAAATCCACATGTCTGACCTCACAAATGCACTCCTGGAAACACCGTTAAGAAAGTATCAAGAAATATTTTATAATATTTTATAAGCTGAACTGGTCAACTCGTTCTATTCAATTGTGGTTGTTGTCTTAGCTTTTTTTTTTTGCTTTCTTTTTTGGAAGTTATTACAAAAACATAGTGTTACGGTTATATGTTCTCATTTTTTGCAACATGGGCCTGTGTTTTACCAGAGCATTTTACCTGATACTATTGCTGATGTTTTCATATCAAACTTTATTTAGTTCTTAAACTAAGTTAACTGAAACAGAAACTCACTAACGGTTATCTGCTTAATAGCTCAGATCCAAGGTTATGATGATAAATATCTGCATTATATTAAACAAATCCAGCAAGAGGAAGAAAGTGTAGTTGCTATGGCAGCAAACAGTTTCTTGTTACATGTCCTCTCTTTGCAGACCTATATTACATCCAACTTATTCATTAGTGCAGTGTTTTTCAACCACTGTGCCAGCGGCACGCTAGTGTACCGTGACTGATTGTCAGGTGTGCCCTGGAAATTATCCAATTTCACCTACCGTATTTTCCGGACTACAAGCTGCTACTTTTTTCCTACACTTTGAACGTGCGGCTTTTCAGTTGATTTCTCTTCAACCACCAGGGGGCTCTTTCGCAGGAAGTGAATCATTGGATGCCAAAATTGGAAATCAAAGAAGAACGCGCTAATTTTCTCAAACTCATATGATGCAGTTTCTAAGTTGAGGAGTATTGATCTGGCAGTACAGGAGGGAAATAAAGCCGCTGCATGTAAACTCAGCGTGAACAAAACCAGATTTGGAGACGGAGAGCTGCGTCTTTAATATATCCAGCAGTTATTAGGATGCAGCCCTCTGCTGCCCTCTGCTGGGTCCTTATGGAAAACCGAGAGCGGTTGAGATACCAGCGGCTTGTAGCCTGGTGCGGCTGATATATGTAAGTTTCCAGGGGGAGTTTAAAAAAATTTGAAGGTACGGTTTATAGTATGGTGCCTTCATAATCCGGAAATTACGGCTATTGGTCTTAAAAGATTTTTGAAAACGAATTGATTATCTGCAAATAAGGCCATCTTTGAGTGTCTCTGCTATAGTAGTGATTAGTGGCGTAATCATGTAATTTTATTATCACAGTAGGTACAGAGCATTTTACATTAAAACTAGAGAATTAGTGATGCATGAATGTTAGCATGTTCATGCATATTCATGCATGTATTTTTGAGGTGAACATGCTAAGTGCAATTTGAAATAAGAAATGTAAAATGTGATAAAATATTTTTTGTGTTTATTTGATTCCTATTCAAGACACTTTGATAAGAATAACTATACATGTAATATAGGTGCCTACAGAGTATCTTTGTTTACATTTTTGGTTGGTGGTGGTTTGGTTGCCTCGTGATTTTTTCAATTAAAACAATGTACCTTGGCTCAAAAAAGGTTGAAAAACGCTGCATTAGTGCACCCGTTTAATCCAGAAAACACATCGGACCAGTCATTAAGCTGAGTATAAGGGAGTTGTTAAGTGTTATGATTTATACCCAAGGGAACGTTAACCTCTCTTTGGTTTCCTGATTGTTTTTTTTTCTTTCTTTGACTCAACCTTAGTCATTCTTTAGTCAGTGGAAATCACAGAATATTATTTTCAGAAGGAAGGTTAAAAAAACTGGAAATCGTAACATCACCAGCAGAGACTCTATGTTGGTAAATCATTTTTAGAAAATACATTTCCTAACCTGTTAGTTACATGTTTACCCTTCAGTTATGTGATCATTATTAGACGCTCAGCAGTCATAAATCCCAAACGGGAGACACACACACTGTGCTCCTGCATGTCAACAGCCGTTCTGCCTCTCACAGTAACCACTGTTTTTACCCCTCTATCAATTTTGCAATCTCAGGCAGTCCTAGCTGTTGTTTTCACTCTGTCCCTCTGTCCTCTCTGGGCTTTGACCATTGCTTTCTTGGATTTTTTTTTTTCTTTGTGTAACTCAGAGACTGATGTTTCCCCATCATCATACTCGCTGTCCTAATATTTTGACATCCGTCATGGCAGTCATGTCAGAAGAAACTTGAAAGAAACTCTTCAGACCCCGTCTTCTGACGCGATGCCCCTCAACACACACAGCGCAGGCAGCCTGACCTACATAAAGGATACTGCATTTTAAAGAGACAAAACTGCAGGATGCTTTGTCAGAGAGGATTTGTTTGAGAATCTAAAGTGCTACATATTGTCACAGACACAAATTAAGCCATTTTATGCATGCATAATAATAGCTTCACTCTTTTTTATTTTTATTTTTGGAGCTGTTTGCATTCATCCTCCAGACACGGAATAAAAAAACAGACTTCTTACGTTTTTACGTTTTTGCCCCACTTAAATGTGTCAGATCAACACATTTGAATATCCTACTAAGTTAACCTGAGTAAATACAAACTGTAGTTTTCAAATGGCAATTTCGTTTATCAAGGAAACAATCTAATCAAACAACATGACCTTATGTGAACGACTAATACCCCTTTTAAATGAAGGCTGAAATTAGGTCTCTTGGTTATAACATTTTCTGGATTTCAATATTTTTCACTTTTGGAAACTATAATATCGGACAGTTAATGGTTTTTTTTAAATTTGACATCTCATAAGCATAACATCACACTTTTATCTGACCTTTGTGTGCCACCATGACTCAGCTGTGTTTGATTCTTAGTACTGATTAAAAAATAGAGTACACTGTGATTGGTTGGGTGTAATAGTAGAAAAAGGAACTCTTTGCATCCAAAAAAGGCTTTTATACCAGTTTTCTCAGTTTGATGCAACCACATCAAGTGCTGGAGCTTTGTGTAATTCATGGTTCCTTCAATTACAATAAGTTGTTCTGGTCCGGAAGCAGCAAAGCCCCAAACCGTCAGATTAGCACCACATCTGGCTATCGGTAAAATGTTCTTTTTGTTTAAATGTCATGCTAGTTTTAGGCCAAAACAAAACGCATCCACTTTTGCCTCGTGAACATGTTTTGGAGTAACTAGACTGACCACAGCTTTGAAGGTTCCCCTCTTCTCAATCTGTTTCAGTTCTGGATAAAGACTCTTGCTGTTGTTCACTGGAGCCCCAAAACCTTAGAAAATATCTTTGAAACTCTTCCATATTGAACGTGATGTGTTGTTCACTTTGTTGTTTTTTTTTTGTTTTGTTCGTTTTTAGCCAAATTAATGTCGACACAAGTTCTATATAAATGATTTTGTTCATTTAAATGGTCAGCCAGTAATTAAACATTCATGTAAGCATAAACTCAGTCTTCTAAAAAAAATATGAACTGATCAGAGTTAATTCATGATTTATCAAAAGATAAGAATTCATTTTTCTACTCCCAATGAGGGTGGTTTCGGTAGTTTTTTTTTCCTTATAAATTCATTTTATTATCTTTGTGTAGATTTCTTTTATGTTAAAACTTTTGATGGGACAAAATGAAACAAATTTGTAAGGATGTGTTCTCATTATGTGAAAAAACACCTTACCTGTAAGCTGCATTGATCACTGTGTGTAATGGAGCCAACAGACAAAAGGAGACATACGAATCTCTGAACATCTTTTGAAACGTAGACCTCACATTCAATGCCAGTTCAGATTAAATTTAATGATGCTCTCTTTAAAAATCTGACAACCTCTGTAATTTGAATTGGGCGGCTATGATTACACATGATTGAGCCTTTACTGGACTGCCACTAGAGCCACTTGTTTAAAGCTGAATATTCAAAATGCTCTTTTTCCATCTATAGCTGAATCCCTTGGTTTTGCATATCTCTCTATATGTCCCACTCACTCCTCATTTGAGCTACACTTCCTTTGACGAGATGAAAGATTCTGTGGGTGGACACATGCAAAACTGAAGAAAGGGAGCAGAATGCACACTTAAAGCATGTTATCTTTGTTTTGAGTGACAGAACAGTGGAAGCAACAACAGAGACAAACCTTTCTCCACAGGTATAATGAAGACATCTCAGATGTGCTTGCATGACCTGCGTTCCGAGTTTCCTATAACTTTCTGCAGTCAACAGCCTCCAAACAGTTCCAAAATCCCCACAGACCTTTCAGTGGCACAAAGTCAACTCCTTTTCCTTCTGTCCTAGAAATGTGTGGATTTTCTGAGTATAAAATACTCAAGAGGCAGAAGAACTACCTTGTTCTGAGGTGAATCACAAAGAAAAAAATCCATTGTTGTGCCGTTAAAACAGGCGCTGAACGAGTATTATGAGGCGTTAAAGCCCTTATTTCTTTGCAAAAGAAAATAAAAGGTAATGGTATCCAAATGATTATTTTGCTGCCACATTGCACGTAATCTCACACGCATAACTGCTAGAATGGTCTTTGTGAAATCATTCAAATTGCATTACAACAATAGGACTGACAACGAGGCCAAAAGAAATCCGGCAAGAAAATGACTGCATGACAAGGCGGATGTCTGGAACAATGAACAGGGGCGAATCTGCCACTGGAGTTTTTACACCTGCTTAGCTAACAGATGGGCTTTGCTCTCACCAATGACAAATATCTTTGAGGTCACTCATTTGTATTCCTTCTATTGCTCTGTGCCAAGTTATCACGGTCTATTATTTTTCCACAGGACCTTGAATCATCCGCTTTACCTTTCAAAATTTCAGCAGCAGTGTACGTTCTTTTGTTCAAGGTTCCCTTCTGCTGGGGAAAAGCATGTGTAACTTACATTCATTTCTAGTCTCTAGTTTTTGCCTTAAGACTGCAACGCTTGTATTCTGCTTATTTAGGGTTTTATTTTGTCTTTTATTTACTCATACCTAACCCACCAGACCAATTTGTGACTTACATTTGTCATATTTTAACATTTGAGTGTTTGTGAATTGGGCTGTGGGGGGAAACAAAGGTTGCATTCCAAATGGTGCACAAGTGACACTTGATTTTGCTTTCTCAGTTTAGAGTCGGCGTTTCCAGTTTCACTTAATTGGCTCCTTCACTCATCTCTCAAGCCATCTGTCTTCTTTATACATCCACAGGATTCTTCACCAACATGCTCCTACACCCATCACACACTGCTTATGACTGCAGTGTGTGTACCTGGTTGACTTCGTGAGTTAAAATACGCTCTCTGGAGTCACTTCTTGTCACTTCAGGCCAAATGATGACTAATTTCAGAGCAATTTCAGGGTATCTTAGCTGGTGTTATCAAAGAGGACAGACCTGGCGGAGGTTTTTTTTTTCCCCCGACCACTTGGGATGAGCAAATTTTACACTCGCTCCATATCAAATTACAACATATGTCAAATTTTAGCAATTGGATTTTAATCAGTCTCTCATGCTTTGTGAATCTATGTAAAGTAAAATAAATGTCAATAAAAACCTGTAATTAAATTAATATTAAATTTCCTTGTCAATTTTCATGAGATTACAAAATTGTGGAAAAAAACACAGTCTAAATCTGCAGCATGTAACTAAATATGAGCTCCTTTTGGTTCAACAGTTTATGCTTCAGAAATCCATACAATATCAATACAGAAAGAAAAAATATTTTCATAGTAAAAGTTGTGCATAGATTTGTTTATTCACCTGTTTCACCATTGCTTTGGCCAAGGGCATTTTCCTGTCAGCTGTGAAATGGATTCATTTGTACGATTCTTTTCAGAATATTGCACTTTTCACATTTCCTTCTTTTAAGTTCAAAATGAAACTGACTTTTTGAACACATCAACTTCGGACTGTAAAGTTACAATCATCCTCACACACCGACCAATAAATATAGATGTTTTAGTTCCATCTTCTTTTCAGTTTAAAAGTAAAAATGTTTTTTTCTCTCTTAATGTTTGAGTTAAAGTTGTGCACAGACTTTGTGAGATTAGACAAGCTGAATAAAATGCAAAACATCACCACCGTGTATATTTTGCTGACACAAAACCATTTACTGCAAAAACTGCAACGCATGCGAGATACAGATATTAGGAATATTTGCTTTTCTGTTTAAAATAAATAATTAGATTATTCCAAAGGTTTATATATATATATATATTAGCTCAATGGGTAAGTCACCAGTCTTCCACCCGGGAGACCAGGGTTCGAATCCAGGCTGGGGCTGAGGTTACAACAGTCAATTGAGCTGTCAGTGTGGGTCCTTAGGCAAGACCCTTGGAGCTATATAGCCTACCTCAAACCATGAGAGACCTAGATGAAAAATGGGCTACTGGAACAAGACAGAAATGGGCGAGAGGTGAAAACATGGATCTGTTGGAATGCTACTACTCAAGTAACCCTAGTCAGAGGGGCTACATGCA
>CAEGAF010057650.1:0-23779 GCA_903067075.1 Micropoecilia bifurca | reverse complement strand
AAAAATGTTTTCCCTTGAAGTTACTGACAGAGCCATAACAAAATATTGCTTTATTCATTTAATCATTAAATAATATACACTGTGTTAGGTCTTAGTTCAATAGGCTATGTGCAATCATTTCAATATGTTTTAATAAAAATTAAACCAGTCCGGCCCTCGGCTTGTAGAAAATTTGTTTTTTTGGCCCTCTGTGTATTTGACTTTGACATCCCTGGTCTAGGCCAATAGCGGCACACTAGTGTACGTTGAGTGATCGTCAGGTGTGCCGTGGAAATGATCTGATTTCACTTACCATATTTTCCGGACTATAAGCTGCTACTTTTTCCTATACTTTGCACATGCGGCTTTTCTGTGGATTTTTCCTCAACCACCAGGGGGCTCTTTAGCAGGAAGTGAATCATTGGAAGTCAAAATTTGAAATCAAAGAAGAACACGCTAATTTTCATTTAGAACAAGCACATGGTAGCAGGAGACACGATGAGAAATGTTTTCAAACTCATATGATGCAGCTTCTAAGTTGAAGAGTATCGATCTGGCAGTACAGAGGGAAATAAAGCCGCTTTACGTAAACTCGATGTGAACAAAACCGGATTTGGAGACGGAGAACTTTGTCCTTAATGTGTCCAGCTGTTATTAGGACGCAGCCCTCTGCTGGGTCCTTATGGGAAAGCGAGAGCGGCAGAGATACCAGCGGCCTGTAGCCCGGTGCGGCTGATTTAAGTGTCAGTGGGCGGGGGATTATTGTATGGTGCGCTCACAGTCCAGAAAATACGGTAATTGGTCTTGAGAGATTTTCTGAAAAGGGATTAATTATCTGCAAATAATGCCATCTTTGAGTGTCTTAGCTGTAGTAGTGACTAGAGGCGTAATCATGTAGTTTATTACCACTAGATGGCAGTAGGTACAGAGCATTTTACATTAAAACAAGAGAATTAGTGAACAGGACAGTGTTGTGGCTGTTCAGGTGTATTTTTGAAGTGGACATGTTAAGTGCAATTCGAAAAAAGAAAATGGAAAATGATAAAAATACATTTTTGTGTTTATTTAATTCCTATTCAAGACACTTTGATAAGAATGACTGTACATGTAATATAGGCAGCTACAGAGTATCTTTGTTTACATTTTTGGTTGGTGGTGTTTCCTCATGATTTTTTCAATTAAAACAATGTATCTTGGCTCAAGAAAGGTTGAAAAACACTGGTGTAGGCGACATGGATGCTCTTCCTGGCTTAATTCACCTTGAAATGTTAGAAACAGGTTTTCCTGGAGAAGTTCCAAGAGACACAACCAGGTAGACTTTGGACTGGACTTATGTCTGGTCATGCTGCCAGGTAATTTTAGCTTGGATTTGTTTGAGGATCGTGTGATGGATGGATGAATGAATGGATGCTCTGGAAGCTTCCTCTCCACAGTTAATTGAACCTGTAGCTTTAGTCTGTCTCCTACTTACAGTCCACTAACAGCTGCTGACGTCCCGTCTCCTCTGCTTCCCTGCAGGGTTTGGTGTCTGAGTGACCAGCAGCAGAGCAGGGATCTTCCACGGTTCCTGCCTGGATCAGTCCACAGAAATCCACAGCAGACACTCATGCGCTGATCCCCCCCCCGTCCTCTGCAGCATCTCTCCGCCACCTCCAAGCATCCAAGATGGACGACGACGGGCGCTACCGAGACGGCCGCTCAGACTTCATCCGCGGCGCCAAAGACATCGCCAAGGTTGCCAAGAAGCAGGTCGGCAAAAAGGTCGGACGCGGCGTGGACAAGATGGCCGATGAGTACGTCAAGCGCTCCTACAAGCGCTTCGAAGAGGAAGACGACGACGACGATTACGCGGGCGTGCCGAGCAATGATGGCGGATATTACCGGAACGACAGCCGAGCCAACGACGACGAAGGTCACAGCGACTCCACCGAAGGTCACGACGAGGACGATGAGATTTACGAGGGCGAGTACCAGGGCATTCCTCGGGGTGACTCCGGGAAAACCGGCGGCATGGACGGCGTGGCGGTGGCCGAGGCGCAGCAGTTCAGGGACCTGTCGGCGTTTGAGGGCGAGGTGCGGAAGGACCGGGAGGAGCTGGCGCAGCAGTACGAGGCCATCCTGCAGGAATGCGGCCACGGAAAGTTCCAGTGGACTCTGTACTTTGTTCTGGGACTGGCGCTGATGGCCGACGGCGTGGAGATCTTCGTGGTCGGCTTCGTGCTGCCCAGTGCGGAGAAGGACATGTGCCTGTCGGAGCCGAACAAAGGCATGCTGGGTAAGTCCACCGAGTTTGGGGTATGGCAGGTCATTTTTACATAAAATTGATTTCACTACTCAGGTATCTGAAATCCGTTTCTGAATAGACATGTTAGTAAATTAAGGTATTTCTAGTTATGTTTTGACTAGACCAAGTACCTGTTTGAGATATCTCTTGTTGCATCCTGACTAGTAGGCCTGCACAATAACTAATTTTTCTGGATCATAATTTGGCCCAATAGCTATTGAGAATAAACGTTTTTCAAGTAATATAATGCTAATAGCATAATAAAGCAAGAACACATCCTCAAAGATCAATGAACTTTAAAATGTAATGAACATTTAACACTGGAACTGGGAAACATTTTAAATATCCAAAATAAATAAACAAAATATCATAAACAACAAATAAAATGAATTACAAAGCCTCTGTGAACAAAACTGTCTTCCAAAAAAAGGGATAATTCAGTTTTTGGTGAAAAGAAAGAGAGAAAAGAGAAAAATGATAATTAACTGATTATCTGAAACACTTATTTCACTTATGACTTGTCATAATTCTAATTAAAGATATATTGAATGACACCATAATTCAACATGTCCTTAATGTATTTTCAGATAGTAGGAAAATAGATTTGACTTGTTCAAACATATCTCGAAAGCTAATTATGACTAGGCTCATTTAAATTGGAGATATGTAGAAGCATAATTCTGACTAGTCATAATTATATTCGAGGTATTTTAAATTGTTATTACGGATGTCAAATGACACATCTGGTGACGTCATTTGAGGTATTTTGAAAGGAATTTTGACTCGTCAAAAGGTAATAGAGTAATTTTATTCGACATAATGAATTATTATTCTCACAGGTCAGAATTACCCTTAGTAAGTAGCTTTACTTGTCTCTGGTCAAAATGTGTTTTTTTTAGATATCTACAATGTAGTTACAGTAAGTCAGATGAAACTGATTTTATTTAAAAAAAAAAAACTGCCATATTTTGCTTCTAGTTTGAAATCACTTTGTGCTTTTTATTGACTCTTTATTTTAATTTGAGTTAAAATCTAATCTGTTATCTAAGATAATCTCGTTGGAGTTGCTGTAGTTTACGTTTTGTGAGGCTGCAGCTGTTGAGCCCAGCAGCCTGGCTGAACTCAGGCTCACCGTGTTATCAGCCTGGCTTCACCTGTGTTCCTGAGTGTTTGTTTGTGTCTGTGGATGTGAAAGGCAGCGCTGGCTTTGTGCTTCCTTTGTGCTGTTTGTCTTTCTCACACTGCGTGCGGCGCAGCCGGCTCTCTGTTTGCATTGAGTGGAAGCTGAAGACTCTGGGATTGTTTTTCCTACCCGGCGGGTTTATGTTTAATCAGCGTCCAGAACCACATGATGGTCTGTCGTTAGCTGCACAGGGTGGACACACAGCAGGAACCAGACGTATATCAACGACTAATGCATTAATAATTACATACATGAGTTTAGAAAACAAAATTATTTACAACATTTTTTAGTTAAACAATCTTCCATTCAAAATACATTACTTACAAACATTACTATTGGCATTTGATTTCAATTTTTAATTTATTTTCTATCCTCAGATAGTAAAATTCTCTTCAAAGTTTCTTGATTTATAACCTTCCACTTTAGGTTGCTTATGCTGGTACATATAAAAACTGAGAATATTATTCAATATTTTTAATCTCGTGTCAGAACGTAAAAGAAAGCGACACTCGTATAGATTTATTAAACAGAGTGAATATTTCAGGCCTTTATTTCGTTTCATTTCTATGAATATGGCTTGCAGTATCTACGCTATACTATATGAAAACCCAAAATTATGTGTCTCAAAACGTCATGACAGCTGCGTCACAATTATCCCAAAGCTGGAGGACAGATGAGAAATCCAGGTGCAATATGGAGGTGTGTGTTCCTGCACTGCAGTGGCCTGAGAGAAAAACAGTTTTAATGGGATGAATTATTGTTTGCAGTTGAAACTCTGTTAATTAAAACCAGATGCAATACGAACAGCAGCTACAATGCAGACAGAATTACAACTTACCACCACGTTTCAGTCATAAATAATAAATAACAAGGCACTGTCAAAAAAAGTGCTAGGTTTGAGGGCCTTGTAGCGCCTCCTAGAGGGCCACAGCTGCTACAGGTGATGACATGAGTGGGATGGACTTGTCAGATGTCTGTACAGACGGAGAAGAGCACAAACAATGATATACTTTCTTTTATTTTTTTTAGTTAATTAGACATTATTGATAGAGCACTTTAAAAGTAGGGCTCTTACCAACTGAACTAAACTAGTACAATGACAGTGATTCATATCAATAAAGGGTTAGAAGACCAAACAAACAAAAAATAATAATCAGAGGAAGAAAAAAAGTAACATAAACATTGCAACATAAGGACAGTCCAGAGATTTCTGACCTCTTGTTTTAGTTTTTGTCCACATTTGTACATTTTGTACTGCAGGGAGCTTTAAAATGCAGCTGATCTGTCCATGATGTTAATGTCGGCTCCTACAGCAAAGTGAATGGAGACACACGCTGCTGCAGTCAGTAAAATAATCCAATAAAAACTGAAAATTTCACCCAGAGGAAGCAAGAAAAACTATAAATGTTTAAATTATGAAAACACTCGAGTATTAATGGGTGAAGGCTTCAGCTAGGAGTCACCAGCGGCCTTCATTCTCTCCTTCGCTTGTTATGCAACACGTCTGACTCACAGCCGAAGAGGCTTTTTTTCCTTTTTTGCTCCAACTTCTCTGCATCCTCTGATTTCCGACTGCTCCCTGCACTCTCAATCAGCATGCAGTCCAAACAGTCTTTAACCTGAAGCACTGGGCTGGGATCATGCACTGTTTGCATGCGACACCCAGCGCATGCAAACAGCGGAGGAGTCTCTGCAGAATGTTAACACTTCAGACGATCCCAGAGAGACGCTGTGACGGCTCATTTCACAAAACACTGCTTTGTTTTTTTTAACGAGGCGTGTTGCTGAGGAACATTTGATCAAGTAAGAAAACTAACAGCCGGGAATCCAGAGTGACACAAATCGTGATGCAGCGTTGAAGCTCAGAGAGCCGCAGGAGAAACACACTGGCTGTCATTGACTTGCCCTTCTCATGAAGCTGCAGCGGTTGCAGCTGCTGCAGCCAGTTTATTAGAAATACACAAAGGTCTGCAGAGAAAGAGATGACTTCTGGACCGAGCTGAGCTTAAATGCTTTTGATGTGAGGAATTTCATGCCGTATTTCTGTCCTGCTGGCTGAGCTGCGTTGTGCATTGCGGTGCTGCTGCAGCTGCAGCGTCGTTTTCCTGCAGCATCCAGGAACCTTTCTGTATTACAATAAGTGTTTGGCCTTTTGGTGGATTTTCATTGTCCTGGTTGAGGGGAAGCAGATGGGACAAAGACAAGATGGCAGATCTAATCAGGCCTGTCTGATTTACTGGTTCCTGTGGGACAGACTGGCACGAGGAAGTTGGAAGCTTTATATCTGGCTATAATTAGCAACACATCTTTGCTGCACATAAGTGTAAGTGGAAATGAGGGTCTTTTATGTTTAATGATGTGTTTTTATTGGCAGTAGTATTATGTTAAACCCAAACTAAACCCCCATCTCTCCCACTCCACCACGCAGACTCAACAGTCCAGCAGTGTTGCACAGTTTTTTCTTTTATTTCCCTCCCCACACACATCCACATGCATCCAGTATCCCTGAGCCTCAGGGCTCTGCCACAGCGTTGACTGGCTCTGTCCGCTCCTCCCTTTTTCTCTTTTTACTCCTCTTTTCATGCTCTTCATCTCCTCCTCCCACCACTTCCGCCTGAGATGCCCAGCTTTGCTACGTCCATCCAACACCTTTCCCAGCTCGTCTCTCCTCCTTTCTGCATCACTGCTGTTTTGTGAAATGTTTCAGATCTTCCGACAAATTTAAACATTAGACAAAGAAAACATGAGATGATATGAAAAAGGCAGGTTTCAAAGAATAGTTTCATTTAATTGGAGTAAAAAGCTTTCCAAAGCAACATGGTGCGTTTTAAAAAGTCCTTTGTTGTGGAATCGTAAATTAATTTTGAGCTGCCTGTCAACAGGAAGTAGAGTAAGAATCACTTCATCATGCTAAGGAAATTCAAGAACAGAAAAAAAAAGCAAAGTCCATTTTCATCTGACCCTTATTTTAGGCAGATGAAGCTAAAAGCAGATCCAGGACTTGTTTTTGTGCTGCGTTACTTTTTAAATTGAAGACGTATAGATCTTAAATATTTCAAATGACGGCAAACTTGAAGCATTTAATGCCTCATTTATGTTATTTGAGACATAGCAGACTGAGACTGTATTCCTGGCTTTTATTAGTAACTCTGAAGGTTGTTAACACGCCAAGCAGATGTGTTATCGTAATGCAGTGACGCCAGCAGGACAGATGGTTCCACTGATTGGTGAAAGGTCGACAGGTCGGCGCTGCAGCCCACAGCGATATCCAATCAGAGATCTTTACTGAATGACTCACTGTCATTCTGTCATTACATAAAGCACAACCGTCATGTTTCCAACGTATCTACAGATCATTTTTAATTTGATCTAAATGTGTGAATCATGTGTGGCAGTAGCAGTTTTCACTCAGAAACATGAAATAACTTTGAAAATGACTCATTTTTGCTAATGGATGCAGAGTTTCCTGCAGTTAATTGGACAAAGAAAAGAAAAGTCACCTTCTTTCTGAGAACAGAGCTGCAGTTTTTCTCAGGGATTCACTGAATGAGTCACACAATTCAGATGAAACAGAAAACAATTAATTTAGTAAATGCCTTTAAAAGGCTGTTTGATCTGAAAAGCAAGGATTTCATTTAGGTCAACAGCTTCCATCCCTGGTGCTCGGATATAATCAGAGTTGTTGGCCCGACACATGAATACCAACGTGAACAGTGGATGATCTTCCTTTATCTAGTCGATACTTTATACAGTTCTTTACAGGATGTTTTATTTCCCTTCGTTTATTCATGTTGCTATCAAAGATTTCCATGTATTTTTACTCTACCAATCTTTTTTCAATCTGGAGAGTTAAATATTCAGCCTTTTTTCAGGAACTGCTCAGTTTCAGTCAACACGATTGACATTTTTCTGTGATTAAAAAGATTGAAGTTTCTGGTTGTAATCTTGAAAGGTTTTGTAGGAACTAAGTTGTGGCTTCTTCCTAAATGACCTGTGATTTACAACGTTTTCCCATGTTTTTATTCACGAGTCTGGAATTAGTATTTTCACCACTTTATTGCTCAGCTTTGTCTTTTGATAGTTGTATTACTTTCTCTTATATTTTTCATGCTCACTTAATCACATTTAAAGTAATGTTTCTCTTCTTTGCATATTATTAAGGTGTGTATTTTTAGATGAGTAAAAATACCAATATGCTGATGGACAAATGTCTCATTACGGCTGCATTTCAATGTGTTTGAGGTTCTTGACTGGAGTAGATTTGCCTTTTGCAGACATAATTCGACGTAAGTTTAAGTCTTCATGGCTAATTCTTGAGTTACCAGCTTTTTTGAGCTTTTTGGAAGTTTAAGATCAGAATTTGCACGTGATCAACATCCGTCTACAGATTTAGAGAACAAGAGCGTATCTGTGCATGTGTAACAGCCTGATGACGTTGCATGAACACAGCATATCTGGATCCATTTCCACAAACAGAGCAAGTCTCTCGAAATGGAGACATAAATTTTGTCTTTTGCGCACAACTTTTCAAACAAATAAAATGTCATGGACATTGAATTATTTGGATTGTTTGTATAGTTACAGAGTTACACAGTCAAAAATGGAGCTGCAAGCTATATATTTAGCTAGAGAGCTACATATTTAGCTCCCAAAACGTATTTAGTTAGCAAGTTAAATATTTAGCTTCCAAATAAATATTTTATTAGGAGTTAAATATATGGATTAGAGTAAAACAATTATCTCCAAGCTACATGTTTAGTTATCAAGCTGAACAATAAGTTAGCAAGCTTAATATTTAGCTCCAAAATAAATTTTTAGTTAGCAAGCTAAATACAGTGTTAACTTGGCAGGCTAAATATTTGCTGTGGAGTTAACTCTTTATCGCCACAACAAAGGTTAGCAAGTGAAATACTTATTTCCAGACTGAATATTTAGTTCCAAACTACATATTTAGCTACCAAGCTCTATAATTAGCTGAATGCTAAGTAAGGAGCAGGTGGTGAGTGATTGTCTGGACCAGTGGAAGGGATGTGGCTCATGTTAGCACGTTGAGTCCCGGCTCTGATTTTGATTCTGTTTACCTTCCTGGTCTTCATTTAAAGAGTCCAGAATCTTCCATCTCTAATGTGTCGGACATTCTTTAAACAAGCATCACTACATTTTTAAATCTAGTAAAATAGTGTGTTTTTGGTCAAACCACACAACAGCATAAGCTCACCTCACCGCGTTCCTCCCTCCCAAACCGATTCCTTTCTGTGATTAATCAACGTTTTGCTGAACGCTTACATTCATGTTCACAGCTGTTCTCGGTGCTCCGAGCAAAAGGTTTTAATTACAGAGATTCACACAGACATAAAAACCCAGAACAACAGAGGATTTCCAGTTCAGTCCTCCACAACGGGCCTGTTTGACTCCTGCGAAACAGCCAGTTGTTTCAATCTGTGACGTATCAATTTCAGTAATAACAAGTTGAAAGGGGCAAATCACTACCTATTATACTGGATAGTGTATAAATCAATCCTTGTCCCCTGCTTAGTTGGAAAATGGTAGTATTCACATTAAATGGCTTGTTCTACTAAAACTGTGACTCGGCGTGAAAGACGCAATGAGTAATTGCCTCCTGGGAAACGGTCTATTCAACTCCATTGACTCCACGACATTAGTGTATCTTAATTGAAACACAAAGCCTAGTTTAGACTGCAACTAGAAATACTAATGGTTCTTTGGCTCTCAGTGTTTCTTACTGCAGGTTGTGTCATTTTGAAGCTGTGGATGAGCATACAGGTTCTTCCACAGGAAGATAAAAACACTGTCACACTTCTGTCCGTATCGTCATGTATGAAATACAGTCCACTAATTTAGTAGTTTGAGATCAACAAAGTGAACATCACTCCATAGAAAACTTGCTAAATATTTTTCAAACACCTAACAGGGACCTCAGTGCATAACTTGCATTAGAAATGCACCAAATGTTATTTTCACTGAACAATTTTCAAGCTTTGGATGAAAAATTGGCATGAAATGTTTAATTTTCTAAACTTTCTTGCTGATTAAAGGATATTTATTTCTAATAATGCTTAATAATAACAGACATTTCTACATAGACTTACATTAAAATTACTTTAGCTTTCATATTAGCTTAATTTGAATAATTTCACCCATCAGTCTTTTGATTTTTGACTTAATGACTCAATGCACACAAACTGACAAATCAGATCATTGAATAATCTGGATTTGTTAAACCTAATTTGACATGATTAGGATAAGATTTTAAAATAGAAATTAAATTTGAGTTATTCTGGATGCCAAAACACCCAGAAAAATAACCCAGTTCTTTACCCTCTGCAGCCTCATCTGCAGGTTGTTTGTGTAATCAGCAGATAGTTGTTAAAGGTAAATATTTTGACTGAAATTACCAGAAAAATTATACCTTTAGGTTTGGAAAGATAAGGAATTTAAAAATGAACGTTGTGCAAGAACCGTGTTTTTACTCTTCTCACTGCGTTCTAACTTTACCGAAAGAATATTTCATACCAACTTTAGAAAAAAGTCTGTCTATTTCCCCACAGGTGCAAATTATCAAACTAATAAAATGCAGGAACATTTCCAGCTACCCTCCGGCCAATATTGTTGGAAAATTATCAATAAGAGATAAAGTAGGATTATCTCTTCATTACTTAAAGAGATAAACCTACTTCAACTAATTAAATACAACTGAAACTGATTAAATAATTTTTTTTCTAGATTTGGACATTGCAAGCAGACAAAAGAACACTTTAGATTTTTCTTTAACTAAACATGTAAATATATGCAGTAACCTTTTTCTCTTTTGTCACGCAAAACAATACTCTGCTCCATATTTGAATGTTGAGAGTAAACAGAGTGAATTTTCAACTTGATTTAAATAAAAACCTTCACTTAAGCAAAAAAAATCATCAGTTCTTTTCATCCCCATCACACTCAACTATATTAAAAACTCAGCTTTTTATAACCGTCAGCTGAGGAGAGAGTTTTTTTCTAAACAACTGATGCTCCATTTTTTTGCATGAAACATTTTAGAGGATTTTGCTTCAATTCTTCCATAACGTTTCATCTTTAATGCAAATGTTTTCAGAAGTCCAATAAGATTTCCCATGGAAATAATTTACAGCAAATTAGAAATCTAATGAGAGTGAAAGTGGAGCCTTGAAGTGCCAGACGTGAGTTTATTGGAGAATAATAACTCATTACCATCCTGTCTGCCTTTCTACTTAATCTCTTCCAATCATTTCACGCTGCTGATGGACCGACTCATCCCTGTCCGTTCCTCTTCCTCGCAGGTCTGATCGTGTACCTGGGGATGATGGTGGGAGCCTTCGTCTGGGGCGGCCTGGCTGATCGAATCGGTCGGAGACAGACCCTGCTCATTTCGCTCTCCATAAACAGCGTGTTCGCCTTCTTCTCGTCCTTCGTCCAGGGATACAGCTCCTTCCTTTTCTGCCGTTTGGCCTCTGGCGTCGGGTAAGTAGGCAGATGAATCACGCAGGGAGTCACAGCCTCTGTGATGCATAAACAGCGGCTGATGTGACGAGCAGTGAAATGCCCAAAATCACAAAATGCGTTAAGGGAAAGGCACCGAAAAAGCAGCAAAAGGGCATATCGAGTCCAAAGTGATCAGTTCATGTCATCAAAAATATATATTTAAAATTTAAAGTATAGAAAGAGACATAAAAATGTACATTTTCACTTATCGGGAGAAAAAAAATCCAAACCAGCCTGGCACTGTGTGGAAGCACAATGATTATCACAATGATTAATGATTTTGTTAGCGAGGCTAACACGATTAGAGTTTAGTAAAAAGCCTTTTCACGTTAAATAAAATCTTTAATGTATGTCTGATATTGCATATTGATCTGTTCAGCTAACGTAAGACTGTAACAGACAGGCTTCAAGGTGTAGAAGTTGTATCGGTGCTTCCATTATGCTGTACTTGGCTAAAAGGTTTTCATAATGGATGTGTTTATTATTGACTTTCTTTTTTTCATTCACTAAACACAAAGAAAGCAAAGCAATAATACTTACACCAGCAGACAATCCTTTGTTCTTATTGATCCTACGACGGTTGAGCTGCAAATGCAGTCGTGCACAAGCTTTGATCCAAGCAAGGCTTTCCGTTTCAGATTTTGGAAATCTGTGAATTTTAGTTCCACAAACACGATCAGGATACCTGACATCACCTGTACAGATTCCCTACTGACGGTGGAGAACCATTCTTTTTCGAGTCCTGACGCAAAAACTTTGTCGGTCTGCTAGTCCACAATGTACATTAGCATGTTTACTACTGTAGCTTGTGTTTGTGAGACGGTGACGCACATGGTAGCTGCGCTGCGCTGTGATGTAAAAAGGGCATTAGCCAATGAAACGCGGCCCCTGTGGTAAGGTTCATTGGTGGCACCTGCTGCTAACTCACTCAATCTTTGGTTACCTAGCAACTCCCGCACTCTTTGGTTACCTAGCAACAGGCTTTGGAGTAACACAGGCAGCAACAATTTAAAGTTTCGCCACCAGGTCTCCTAACTGCTTAAAATTAAAAAACAAACGGAGCTGAGTGAAAACTGTGGATAAAACAGAAAAGGTCGCATCATCAGTATATTTAAAACAAAAAACTAATCAATAACTATCCATATTGATAATTGTAGATATCAGCTCTTTTGTCTTGATGAAAAGTTAGTTGTAAGTTAGTTTTGTCTTATTTCAGATGAACTAAAATATTTACTGAAGAATCTGGATGAAAATACAAGGTAAGGTTTCGTGGTTTTGCAGTGACGTGTGTGAATTCCTTTATTCATTTGCTTATTTTGCAGATTAAAGATATGGGGTACCACAGCTTTTTCACTGAAATTACAAAAACCAAATAGTTGGTGTGGCGTAGTCAAAGTGTGATCCTAACACAAGCCAATCAAGTCTGAAAATCCTCCACATGACTGAATGAGGGCATTTTTGCAGAGAAGATAAAAGACTCATTGCAAGGATGTGTAAATGCTGAATATCAGTTGAATGGGGCTTTTTACATAAAAACAATTGGGTTTAATTCAAGCACCTTCCTAGGAGATTCAACACAAAAATCCCACTTTGAATGTTTTCTCTGCTTACTTATGTCTCAACACTGGCCTTCCTTTTCTCTTATCTTCCTTTCAAGAGCACAATTCATCGTTTGATGGCCTCTTTCTCTGCTTCTCTGCCTCTCTCTGTAACTCTGCAGCATCGGAGGCTCCATCCCGATCGTGTTTTCTTATTACTCTGAGTTCCTGGCCCAGGAGAAGCGTGGAGAGCACCTGAGCTGGCTCTGCATGTTCTGGATGATCGGCGGTATCTACGCCTCCGCCATGGCCTGGGCCATCATCCCACACTACGGTGAGAAAAACAAACGGGTCTCTGAGTCAGGCTCTGTTTGGAACGTCATTTCAGGACATAATAAATGAAAGTAAGGCATTAAAAGAACCGGAACCGTGTGCGTTTGGCCAGATGGGACTGTTTTGATTATCTGTCCTTGTGTAGGCTGGAGCTTTCAGATGGGCTCGGCCTACCAGTTCCACAGCTGGAGGGTTTTTGTTCTGGTGTGTGCCTTCCCGTCTGTGGCCGCCATCTCTGCCCTCTCCACCATGCCTGAGAGCCCCCGCTTCTACCTGGAGGTGAGCTGCCAGCTTCCTCCCTCGATGCTTCAAGCTTATCAATCAAGTTCATTTGTAGCTGTCGTCATGTGGCTCTGAAGGTTCAGGTCAGAGTCCATCACTACACCCAAATTTCGGACCTTATCTCTAAGGCTGCGTTCACACTGCAGCCTGAAGTGACCCAATTCCGATTTTTTTTTTTTTTTGACGTAATGCGACCTGTAGCTGATCTTTTCATGGCAGTGTGAACAGCTCAGGTTCGAATGTGAACCATATCCGATACGTATCCGATTCAAATGCGACCTAAAGATCAGGTCACATTCATCCGAACTTAACATCACTGATTCTCAACAAATCTCACTATTCTGAGTCCTTATACGAGCAAGTGGGAAGAAAAACAACTATGATGGACTATATGAGGATTAAGTTGTTAATATGTTGATCTGGCCGGACAACAACTTCAAATATGTAAGCCAAGCTCCACCGTTAGCCTCCATGTTTACTTCCTCAAACACTGAGCTCTTCTTCTTTTTATGGCGGTTGGCAGATCACTGAGAACGCTGATGCTATTGCGCCCTCTACTGCGCATGCGGGACACTTTCAGGTCGTTTGCCCGTTCAGACAGCAGAACACATACAGGTCACATTTACAGTGTGAACGACCCTGGCAAAAAAAAAAATCGAAATTTCCAAAATATCGGAATTGGGTCACTTCAGGCTGCAGTGTGAACGCAGCCTAGTTCCCAGCTGTAATACCTGAAGCTGTGCGTTTACTCTAGTTCATTCCTCTTTAGGTCCAAAGATAATAACTTCAGCTTTGTTTTTGTTCAGCTGGAGAAAGTTTTGGTACATAGATTTAATGCAGAAATAATATTTGATCCTCAGCTGTGCTCTAGTTATTTGTCTTGTTTTCCTTTTGCAGAATGGGAAGCATGACGAGGCGTGGATGATCCTGAAGCAGGTCCATGACACCAACATGAGGGCCAAAGGTTACCCAGAAAGGGTCTTCTCTGTAAGTCGCACACAGCACAGGTGATACTGAGCATCAGTGAACATGAAGGACTGAAGATGAGATCTCTTGCCGCCAGGTGACCACCATTAAAACGGTGAAGCAGATAGATGAGCTGGTGAACATGAGCGACAGTGCGGCCTGGCATGAGAAATGGAGGCTAAAACTCTCCTCACTTTTCCACCAGGTTGGTTTCAGAAATGCATCTGGCTGCTTGCTCTCTTCTTGCCGTTGTTCTTTAAATGTAATGAGTGTCTTTGTGGTTTTATGTTCTTTCAGGTGTGGAATAATTTCCAAACCGTTTTCTCCCCTGAGTATCGCCGCACCACCTACATGATGATGGCCGTGTGGTTCTCCATGTCCTTCAGGTACGACCAGGTTGATGCTGTCAGTCAGACTTTGGTTAAAGGATTAAGAGTTTACAGTTATTCACTTTCTGTAAAATAGTAGGAGAGACTAAAATAAAACAGCGACATTTCTACTAGCTTGCTTTGATTCCTATAATTTCAGTACCAATTATTTGATGTTATTGTCAAAAATCAGCGACCTGTGAATCCATTTAAAAGGTGCTTTTGAAAAGCAAAAGTTTTTGTGTGAATTTTCCACAGTTTGGCATTTTGAGACTGATTTTCTTCTTCTTCCTGCAGCTACTACGGCCTGACCGTGTGGTTCCCTGACATGATCAAGTACCTGCAAAAGCAGGAGTATGCCTCGCGCACCAAGGTGTTTGTCAAGGAGAAAGTGGAGCATGTCACCTTTAACTTCACTCTGGAGAACCAGGTCCACCGTCAGGGGCAGTACTTCAACGACAAGTGAGTCGGCTGCAGTCCCTCATTACAGGCTGACAGGAGAAACTGCAAGAGGGAAAAATGGTTTCTGTCCTCGGCGCTTTCGTTTTTATCATCTGCTTTGTTACTGTCAGTTTGAAGCAGATTTTATTTTCTTTAAGAAACACTGCTTGGTTTTTTAAGAAACACTGTTTGACTTGCAGGTGATTTTATTCGCTCATGTTCTCATTTGCAGGTTCATGAATGTGAAAATGAGATCTATGGTGTTCGAAGATTCGCTGTTTGAAGAGTGTTACTTTGAGGATATCACCTCCAGCAACACTTTTTTCAAGAACTGCACATTTATTGCCACCCTCTTTTACAACACTGGTGAGGAATTCACACACAGACTTACTGGTTCTGGATACTATAGTCCAACATCTAAAAGCATTAAACAGCTCTGGGAAAAACGAAGAGTCCACTGCACTGAACCCGACTGAAAACCTGATGGTTATTCCACCAAATGTTGATTTCTGAATTCTTCCTGAGTTAAAATATTAGTGTTGTTGCTTTTAAAGGAATATAAACTTGTTTTCTTTGCATTACTTGAGGTCTGAATGCAAAGCATCTTTCTCGTAATTTTGACCATTTCTTAGCTCATAGAGTAAAAGAACAATGTTCATTTTACTCAGACATATAAAAAGTAAAATCACAGAAACTGATCATTTCAAGTGCTATATTTATTCCAGTGCTGTATGGATGCCATCATTGTGTTTTTAGGCTGTGATCAGTAACAATGATAGAATCTGTTTTTGTTGGTTAGATTTAAATAGCTGAAGTTGCTTTTTTTATTACTATTTTCTGATATCTAAGTTCTTTTTATCCCAGTGATTGTGCTGCTCTTTACCGACACCCGTTCTGCCTTCGCAGATCTTTTTAAATACCGTCTGATCAACTGTAAGCTCATAAACAGCACTTTCCTGCACAACAAAGAAGGCTGCCTGCTCAGTGATGTCAGTGATGAAAACAACGCCTACATGGTCTACTTCGTCAGCTTCCTGGGTACCTTGGCAGTGTTGCCAGGTAACATTGTGTCTGCGCTCCTCATGGACAAGATTGGGCGTTTGAGGATGCTTGGTAAGACAGAGAAACGGGACAATATGTAGCATTTGCTCAGATGACAGTACTGGAGAAGGAGAGAGAGCTAGAGTAAATAAATCTTTGACTTTTGACATTTTAAATCAGACATGTTACAGTCCCAAACAAGTGTTTGAACATTTTGCATATGTCTTGTATTTTGCTAAATTCATGCAACACAAAATGTTGTAAAATAACTTAAAAACAGCATAAATATGTCAAATTGTCCTAAAATTGTCAAATTGTGCACTAAAATTCAAATCTGAGGCTGAATGTTGAAAATGTTGTGGGAGTGACCAAAAAATACGACCCATAAATTAGCACCTTTTTTGGTGCTAATTTATGGGTGTCAATCTCTGAACCCTCACAGCTGCATGTTGGTCCTTTTCTCAGGCTCCTAACAGAAGAAGAAGTTTTATTTATGTAGCACTTTTTCAGCAACAAGGCAGCTCAGAGTAGATGTGCAATTCATATGATATTTTATGCATTTCAAGAAAAAACAGCCCTTGAATAAAACAGCAGATGCATGAATGCTTAGGGTTCTTTATTACTTCAGAACTGTATTTATAATTACTGATTGTTTATTAGGCATTATTTTCTGCTGTATAATTTCACAATAAATACAATCGCAATCAGACTGAATGAAATATGACATCAAATTGAAAAGTACTTTGTTTTTTCTTATGGGTGTTATTGGAGTGATATCATCTGAGTCAGGAGGAGCTACAGCACCCCCTAGTGTCTGCTTGTCAAACTACATTTGGTCGATCTTCCCCAGAGATGCGTTATCAGGTCACAACCTGTTGAGGTTTAACCAGATATAAACTGCATTTCTGATCAAAATCAACAATGAAGTAGATTAGATTTATGTACATACTTGCCATTTTTCTAATGTTTGAACAAAACATAAAAATCTTTTGTTAGCAAAGACAGCTTAAGTCCTACAGGAATCACATCTACTATTTCATACCATCCTGCTTCCTTTCTGTACTCCTAGGTAAATGTACCTGTTACTTATTTTGAGTTTGTTGACTCGTATATAATGTCAAATGATGACCCCTAATAATAATACAGATCCTGCTTGTAAATACCATTATATAGGGAATTACATAATCACATTTCCCTGCGACAGACTGGGAAACCTGTCCAGGTGACTCGCCTCTCGCCCGGAACGTTAGCTGGAGAGGCAGCAGCACATCCTGACCCCACTGAGGGACAGGAGAAAATGGATGGATGGATGATCACATTTCCTATCTTTAAATAATGGGTAGAAAAAAAATTATATCCAATCATTCAGGTGTCAAAGCAGGTATAAAATGTCCTCTGCATCCACACTGATGCATGATGGGTACAAAATGTTCTGATGGCTCCATTACTAGACAGAAAACATATTGGGACTGCAATCAGCTCAGCTTAAATCAGTTGAAGACATCAGTTATTTTGCCGTCTTTAAAAACACGTTACCTTACAGTAAAGATTTGAGATCATTCATGAAAATAGTTCTCGTTAATTCAAGTAACTCTGGTTTAACTCTCAGGTCAACAGTAATCACGCTGCGCCTCTGCTTGTCTCCTTTTTTCACAGCCGGCTCCAGCGTCATCTCCTGCGTCAGCTGTTTTTTCCTGTCGTTCGGCAACAGCGAGTCGGCCATGATCGCTCTGCTGTGCCTGTTCGGTGGGATCAGCATCGCCTCCTGGAACTCCCTGGACGTGCTGACCGTTGAGCTCTATCCGTCTCACAAGAGGTGGGTGATTCAGGCGCGCTCTGACGTCCTGAAGGCTGCGGCACTGAATGATGTCAGAGGAGATGCCCTTCTGTGATTGGTCGGCTTTCAGGGACGGATGACATTGTGGGGTGAAATTATTGCTGCTGTTTGGACTGCAAAGCTCATTTTGGCATTGAATGGTTTTCATAAAGCAGATTTAATTATTACATATATGCATCTAAAAGTGATTTTAAAATAGAATAATTTAGATAAAGAGGAGCAAAATTATATTTTTGTTTCTAAGACTATGAGAGATCAGCTTTTAGATTGGATTGAAGGGAAATATCACCATCATCAGGTTATAATAAGAAATGACATAAAAAATCCTGCGATGTTCCTCTGTTTATTTGATTCATGGTTTGGAAATAAATTAAGGAGCAGTATCTTGTTTAAACAAGAAAACATTCTCATTTTAATGAGTTTTAAATCTCATTAAGACTAAGATATCTTGTCTTTTAACTAAGAAAGATCATAACAGAAAAACAGCATCACATCTTAGGGTTTTAGATGTCGTCTGAAGATTTTAGAGATTTTATATGTCTAAAATTTACGATTTTAGACATATAAAATCGTCTGATTAGAGGGAATCAGGAGTTATTTCCTTTTAACGAGTCATATTCTGTCAGGGGAGCATATTTTTACATTTCTTTAAAACAAAAAACTCTTTGCATCCTGTTATAATGGAAAAACGTTCTTTTTTTAGCAACTTTTACTAAACTGTGAACGTTTCTGGTTATAATGAGATACGTCTACTGAATTTATTTCCAAGCTTTGACGGTTAGATGCTTCAGTTGTTGGATTTATGTTGAACTTCCAAACATAAATCCAACGTATCTCTTGTTCTCTCCTCTCTCCTCAGAACCACGGCTTTTGGCTTCCTCAACGCTCTGTGTAAATTAGCGGCCGTTCTCGGCATCAGCATCTTCACTTCGTTCGTTGGCATAACCAAGGCCGTGCCCATCTTGTTTGCCTCTGGCGCGCTGGCAGCAGGCAGTTTTCTCGCCCTCAAACTACCAGAGACGCGGGGTCAAGTGCTCCAATAGTTAGTGTGGCGCCAGCAGCTCTGCAGAGGGCAGCAGAGCTTTAGCCACACTGCAGAGGAAGCGGCTCAAAAGTTCATCAAATCGTGCCCTCTGACCCCCACACTCACCTACATCCACAGTAAAACGGTAAACTACAACATGAATTTGTTAAGGTGCAACATTCAGCCATGAGAGTAAAGGTTAGTGCTGTTGCTGCATCCTGATAATTCCAGAAAAAGATGATGTTTGTTGATGTTTACTAAAACTTGGAGATGAAAAAAACAGTAAACCAATGTAGATGTAACTCCGTTAAGTTTCGTCCCCCTCAGTGTAAAAGCATCCAGGGTTGGAGGTCAGTGACTCTGATAGTTAGCAACGCAAACAGACTCATAGAAATGACCCCTAGCCATCATTGCAGAGTTGTCCGTATTCACCTCCATCCTTTTGAGCGACATCAACTCACCTTTGAAGTTGTGAGTTCTTCATCTCTGTTGGACATCTGCTCAAAAATGCAACAATTCCTGCCTTGATTGGAAGCATTTTTGACTCTGCGGGGGGAAACACCAAGGCGTGTCTGTCTTGGCCTTCCTTGCTCTGTCTCTCCTGAGGTCTTGTGTTGGTGTCTAGACTAACTGCCATTTTGTAGATAATAGAACATTCCAGGTTTGCTTTTGTTATCGTTACGAATCGGAGATGAATCTCCGTCCCTTTATGGCATCACTTTGGATCGCACCAGAACAGGGATGAGTTCGAGACGAGCTTTCTGTGTCTGTCCATCTGAAGCACAACCATTTGTCATGAGAACATTTTTCCAAGGAAAATGTTCAGAATCTCCCAGTTAGCCATTATTCCAGTCAAACCGTGTGTCCCGTTGTGAGAACTGCCTTTTCCCTTCTCCTTTATGAATATACAGGATGTGTGTCTTTAAGATGTTTCAGAGGGTGTTATGCATGTCACAAAGTATGAACTGTGTGTAAACTTGAAAATCCAGACTATAACATGTAAACAGATTTTTTACTACATTTGCTCATATATTGTTCTCTATCAAATTTCTGTAGTATTTTGACAGGACACTAGTTCTATATTTCTTGGTACCTTTAACAGACCTTCCCAGGTGTTTTAGAGCACACTGCACGAAACATCGCAAAACTTGAAATGTCTGAAAGAAGATCATGATCAATGTAGAGAAGTTAGCTGATCGCAGTCACGTTTAAGTTTTCACTGATAACTAAAAATCTTAACTATTGTGAGTCATCTTTGCAGCTGAAACCTGGCAAATGGTTGTTTATTCATTAAGTAGGTAATCATTCCATAAAATCACCTTTATTTTTTTACAATGACAGGAGGGGCGGTTTGGAAAATCCATGGTTCAGTCAGGTTAGCGCACCATGAATACCAGCCTACAGAAAAGTCATCTTTAAACCTTTTGTAGATTTAACTGACTTTCTATGTTTGGTGAATTCACCAACTCCCTCACAATCCCTTAGATTAGCTTATTGCTTCCTGCCTGATTCTTTTTCTTTGTGTTAGTAAATATTCAGTGGTTGCATAGATGAGCTAACATGTGGGCTGTGCAGCTGCTAGCATTACAGATGCTAGCATCTGTTGCTAAGTGTTTCACTCTGGTCTCAGTTTTATCCACTTTAAACTCTTGCTGAATAGTTATGAAAAAACTAAAAAAAACATCTCCTTTTAGTTTGATCAATGCGATTTACAAACTGTGCAGCAATTTATCATGAGTAGCTACCAGACCCAATCATCCAAATCCTCTCATTTAACCAAACAATATTTCTGCTGGTCTCTGAATATGGCTGCTGGTTTCTGTTGGTGCTCCAGGACTTTTAGTTGTTAATAATGACTCACAAGTCCTGAACCCAAACATTTTTGCAGTTTATCTTCATCTCGATTAACTGATATAGAATAACAAGCTTTATTTGCCTTTTATGAAATAAATACATTAAATTCAACACCTTTAACCTGATTTTTGTTAGAACTCAGAACTGATTGGGACATTAATTTAACATGCAGGATAATTCTCTTTTCCTTAACTTTAGCATATGATAGGAGCAAGATATAAAAGCACACTTATCAGAAAGAGATCGCTAACAATTATCATATATTCCATACAGGTCACATGCATTCCCACTTATATTCACAGCTGCTTTCCAGAATTTGGAAAAGTAATCATGTCAGACCAGTTTTTCTTGTCCAAACTGCCATTTTGTAGGATAGCAGCCATATGTAGTTTCAATTGAATATATAGCCAAACCACTGCACTAACAGTGCATTGTGCACAATTCTGAGAGCCTCGTGTTGTTTGACACTCATCCTGATGCGCATTAGGCTGGACAAGTAACAAAGAACCAGGGGAACATTTATTTATGAAAGCACAACCTTAATCGACCAAATGATGATGTTGTGAACATGCTGTAGGTTTACACAGTTCGACCCCTCGTTTATTTGCATTTACTTTACACTGATCTAGATTTATCACCTGATCCATCATCTATTTGTGTGCCATGAGTACCACCTCTCATGAATTATTGCCAAATATTTTCTGTGGCCTGAGTTTACACATTATGACAAGAGATCTGCTATAGATATAAATATATGTAAATAAAATAAACTATAATAGAACTAATAGGATTTTTAAATGATTTCCCCCCATGGTCTTTACAATACTGAAGTAGTTTTTTCCTGTTTGTTCATGTAGAGCAGAAACACTTTTATTTTCTCTCTGAAACTGATTCAAAACGCCGAGTTTGACAGTTCAGGTGCCCTGGAAAAAAAAAATCTCTTTGACTTGCAAAAAACTTCAGAAGCCAAAATAATTAGACTACATTGCAAAATATCCATCACACCCTCTCAGATGCAACCGATAGAAAAAACAGAAACTACACATGTAAGAAATAAATTCTCTGCAGACCGGCCCGCGTCTCACGTCAAGATTCCTCTGTTTCAGCAGAGAGGGCTGTTAAAATGCTAACACGCTTCTCTCATACATATCTATATGTTACAGGGTGTTTTTTGTATAATTAACTTGTTGCTTAGGCAACAGTAAGTTGTGAGTGCAAAAAGTTAACAAAGCAATAAGTGTTTGGGTGTTTGTCTCTTACAAAGTTGTTGGCAGTTGAAGCACATTACTACATGCCGGCCTTTTTCCACAGAAGGGATTGTTTAGCGTATTTGAATTGTGGCTGTGTGGAGTAATGTTGAGCTGTTAGTGTCTTACCTGTAGTAGACAGCTGCTCTGAGCAGGGAAGATTAAAAGAGAATTTCCACCCAAAATAAAAAAAATATTCTAAACTTTTCTAAAGGTTTGGCTTGTTGGAGATGGAGAAAATTCACTCCTTAACATGTCTGGTCCTTAAAGTTTTAACTCCACCTCTCAATGAGATTTCCTTTTTGAATCATCAATCTGAAAGCACTGTGGTTTTTATGTAAGACACTGACTGCTCAGAACTATTCCGCACAACATCACATCAAAGATAAACTCTCCCACTAATGAAGACATGGAATAAAAAAGCTAACATTTGTGTGTGACTCTCTAAAGCCACTCTTGGTCTTGAGGCTTCTGTCGATACAAGTGCATCACCATAAATTAAATGTAACAAAGAGTTATCACCTTTGTCACTGTACTGTGCTGTAGAAAATGTAGTTGATTGTTTGTAAGTATAGAAACTGTGGAATCAAATATAAAAAAGTGATAAAAAAAAGTGTAAATGAACAAAGCTGTATGTTGTCTTTTGATTTTGTGTATTTTGTAAATGAGAATGAGATAATACAGTAAAATCATCAATGTCAAACACCAGTTATGGATCATAGTTAGATTAAAAGTGCAGATGCAGTTTTGTTTAGAGGTGTGTGAGATTCCTCCATGTTGATTTTTGATCAGGATCGCACTTTGATGCCATCCTTTGGAACTATAACAAAACGTTATGAAAATAATGAACAATAAACAAGTTGAAAAGATAGCTGGAAAGTCCATTTATTTAAATTGTCAAATATATAAGTACACACACATGATCTTTGTGCCCACTCACTGCGCTAGACTCCCCTGCTGAAGGAAAACATGTTGTAGCTCGTTTAAATTTTGCTGCAGGAGATACGGATAAGCAATGAGTAAAGTTCTTGGTTTACTGGTCCATCTGTGTTCCAGCCATCATGGTGGTCATGTGATTCTAAACCAGGGGTGTCCAAAGTGGGTCCTCGAGGCCCGGCATCCTGCATGTTTTAGTTCACTCCCTAACGACTTCCTCATCAAGTCGATGTTCTTAGGCCTCCAATGAGCCATCATTTGGTTCAGGTGTGTAAAACCAGGGAGAAAACTAAAACATGCAGGATGCCGGACCTCGAGGACCCACTTTGGACACCCCTGTTCTAAACCAATCTTCCTCTGTGCATTGTCTGGGTCTGAGTGTGATTAGATCTGCTGATTCTCTGCATCAAATGGAGCAACAATGATTCAGATAATTACTTTTTCACAAAGGGCAAGTTAGTAGATAGATCAGGGGTGGGCAAACTTGGTCCTCGAGGGCCGGTGTCCTGCAGCTCTTGGATGTCTCCCTGAATCCAATAGCTTAATCAACTCCTAAGTGCAGTCAAGTTCTCCAGAGTCCTGCTAATGACCTCATTATTTGACTCAAGTGTGTTGAAGTAGAGATGCATTTAAAAGTTGCAGGAGACCGACCCTCGAGCCCTGGAGTTGCCCAGCCCTGAGATGGATTCATCCCGTAAATGAAATCATCTCCTGAAAATCATATTTTGTGTTTATTTAGATCATCTCAGTCTGATTTTTAGCATATTGGTCAGCTAGTTGTGTGTGTGTGTGTATGTATATATATATAAAAAAAAAAAAAAAAAAATTCCCTTCTCACCCTCCGGGGGGTGGTCTCTTTCATCCTCTGAGCTCGGGTCCTCTACCAGAGGCCTGGGAGCTTGAGTGTTCTGCGCAGTATCTTGGCTGTGCCTAGTACTGCACATT
>CAEGAF010057645.1:0-17904 GCA_903067075.1 Micropoecilia bifurca | reverse complement strand
CACCCTGCGGAGGAAACCCATTTCGGCCGCTTGTATCCGTGATCTCGTTCTTTCGGTCATGACCCAAAGCTCATGACCATAGATGAGGGTGGGAACGTAGATCGACCGGTAAATCAAGAGCTTCGCTTTACAGAGTAAATTTAAGCCGAGTTGATGATTTAATGCCTGTTGGGGGCAGAAATTAGGTACATTGAACTCCCACTGTCTCCAGGTGGTATGTACCATGATTGCCTATGAATAGCTGAAATCCATGAATAATTACTACTTCTAAAAATGCCTGTCTTAGTTGTCCAAAAAATACCCTGTTATGCATTAATATATGGTGCTAGATGGTGCAAAATTAGTGAATTGTATTAATATTTACAATATTTACAGGTTAGTCAAACAGTTATTGAAGTTCAGAATAGTCCAAAATTAGTCCAAGGAATTCAGCAATCTCTTGCTGGTGATGAAAGAAAATAATCCAATTCTTTCTGGAGCAGGTCAGTCCAGAATGAAGATTTTATGGCTGAATGTCTCCAACCAATTCGGAAGAAGTTTCTCGATGATAGGAAGTTGTATCCTGGTTACATCAACGTCAGCTAGTGGCGTGTCAGGTGGTATTTTACCTTCCCAAGTTGCATCTTCTATAAAATATTTTAGGTACAATGTATGGTGTCAAGAGCAGCTGCACCAAATCTGAAAGGTGAGAAAAAAAGAGTAATCAAACACCAAAACTTTGACATAGTAAAATAATTAATGATTGAAAACATACTGTTAAGATTTAAAGGATCGTGTTCTTAATTTTTTATATTACCTAGAAAATGCCCAAATGTTTGCATTAAACCGCAGCATCGGAAGTTGGTTTCAAGCATTAAATATATTCTTTTCATTTATTTATTAAATATTTTTCTTATGTCCTTATTACTATGAAGAGTGGAGTCTTTGCCAATTAACTCCTTTAACTTTTCCACTTCAGCCTGTGTTGCACTAGTGAGTCAAATAAAACTACCTCATAGATATTTTTCAAGGCAGCATCAAGGGGGGTTCATCTGGATCTGAAAAACAGAAGAGTGGAGGTGACAGCAGTGTGCATCTGGGTTACAGCGAGTGTTCCAGTTCACTAAAAGGCTGGCTGATGGCGTTGAGGTCAAAGATTGGTAAAGGTTTTATTCACAGCTACACAAAAATTGGCTAAATTCAAAATATTCTCACATAGTTTTTATTTACTCAATGAATACGTTTAAAATCTAGACTACCTTCAAAAATTATGAGCAGAAAAATATCCTGGAAGAAAATGAGTCTTGCCTACTTAGACACTCAACAGCATGGCTTGAAAGCTACCATGTAATTTCCAGGAGGGATACCCTGTAAGTTCTGGAAAAGTAACCTTTTATTTTCAGAGGATAAACTTTAAATTCAAGGAAAACAGCAAATGGGTTTATCCGCAATTTGAAACTAGTAACTTGCAAATTCTGGTAGGTCATTTTGAGGTCAGGGGAAGTTTACCAACAAGCTTTAAAAGTGACCTTTAGCTTAATCTGAGCTCTGGGACAGGAGGAACCTTTAGTGTCTCAGAGATGTTTCAGAGAACATTAACAAACAGTAACTCAAGCTTTCAAAATCAGAAAACAAAATGTATCACAACTCCAATCTAGTAAAACAAGGATGCCCACCTAGGGAGAGAATTGGTGAGAGAAGCGATCACGAGGCCAATTGTAGCAAGAGGAGCTGCAGAAATACAGAGCTCAGGTGGTAGCACCACAAAATAGGAAGACTGGCGAGAAGAAAGTCATTGTTAAGTTTGTTAAAGACGATGAAAGGGAAATGGCATATAAACCTGGAGGTGAATCGACTCTCAAAGACTTAGAGGCAGCAGAATATTGTGGAAGAGGTTCGTCTTTCAACTGGTAATTCACCCTAAACATACGGCCAGAAGTTCAGCTGATTAACTTATATCAACATTTTTTTGTGTTTTCGATTTGCTCAGTAAAGTCCAGAGCTAGAGAGTTCCTGGATATCTAGCAAACTGCTTCCCTCTATTAAATCTGACTGAGCTGTTTTACCAAGAAGAATGGGCAAAACTTCAGTTTCTGCATACAGAAAGCCGGTAGATATGTGAATAAAAAATCTTGTGTAACTGCAGGAAAATGGGGTTCGATAAATGCATGCCACTTCCACTTCATTGTTCTCGCCTTGGTGTCGGTGTGTCACATGAAATCCCAATTACACATTATGAGGTTTGTGGTTGTAATATGGGAAAAATTGTTTTAAAGTTGAAGAGATGTGAATACTTTTATCAGGCGCAATAAGTCGACGGTTCAGTATACCAATAATGTAATTCCGAATAAAATCTCAGCTAAATAATTGTCAGGTTAGATTTCTAAATATGCAACCAAAAATATTCGGAAATGCCTAATTAACCTGACCCGTGTAATGTATACACACAAAGTAGCAAATGTAAATACCAGCCCTTAAATAGGTTTTTTGACCCAACAGCACACATGGAGCAAGCACAAGGCCTATGACGCATATTAGCAGGAGACTCTTCAACAATATTTACCAAGCACACGAACCATAATCAGTCAGAAATATATGACTTGCTAAAGTGTGTAAAAAGCATAGAAAAGAATATGTTTTCTAACAGGTGGCAGCTGGAAGACTTCTCTTCCTGCTGCTATTTTAATTCACTACAAAGCCATAGGTTGTTTCTGTCCTCACATGATCCTGGAAGCAGGAGCACGTTTACATACGCAACTTCAAGAGTGTGTCAGTGAGGAATTAGTCACCCACGCAGTAATTTTAACCTATGCCCTCTCTCTTCTAATCGACTCCTTTCGTTTCTATGTAGTATTTCTCTTGGTAACAACATTATCTCATGCTATGAAGATGTTCTTAGCTTCGACTTGGTCATTACATCTTTGTCTTGTCTTTATGCTACTAATGTCTGACTATTGCATGGTCAGATTAAAGTACAGCTCATACAAAGGAAGGAAACTCTCTCTTTGCACCCATTTAATATTAAGTCTTTCGTTTATTTTTACTGTGCAGGTCCGGCTTCATCTAGTCTATCATCTGCTGCTCTACAAATTCTTTAGCTCATTGATCGGCAGCCATTATTAGTCATTACAAGACCAAAATCCAATAACATCCAAACACTAAGCGACATAAGACGTGTTTCATCTCAAACGCTGAAACGAAGGAAAGCATAGTATCTTTTTTTATCATCTCTGTATTATTTTTAATTACTAATAGATAAACAAATTTGATAATTTATTTGACGGGGTGTGAATAAGACTGACATGACACTGTCATAAACATGATATAACATCTGTCATGAACATGAACAACTCCTTATGAATGCTTATGACAGTTGTCATGAAGGGTAATTCGATAAATAATGACACTTTTAATGCAAAATTCCTCTAAAAGTTGCATTAAAAGTCTATTAAAAGTGCAGACGTTGCATTAAATTGTCATTATTTACAAAATCATGCAAATTTGGCTCTTTTAATGGACTTTCAATGCAACTTTTAGAGCAACTTTGTATTGAAAGTGTCATTATTTACCAAATGACACTTCAAGACAATAGTCATAGACATTCATAAGGACTTGTTCATGTTCATGACAGATGTTATGTCATGTTTATGGCAGTGTCATGTCAGTCTTATTCACACCCCTTCAAATAAAGTGTTACCAAAAATTCATACCTAATAAGTTGCGAGTTATTCAGACTGACCATCATGACACTCAGACTCCAGAATTGGATTTTTTTTAACCTCAGGATGTTTAGCAAATGTGGGCCGTTTCTGGGTTATGATCACAGCATTGGTTTACCCTCCACTCACTCCAGAGGTCCGAGGGCAGAACGTGGGAGAAAGCAAAGGTGGATAGGAAGTGGTTGACTAAGGGCAAAGGTATGTGTGTGTTCTTGTGTGAATATCTGCATGTGTGTATTTACCCAGCAGGCAAAACACACACAGCCAAGACAGGAAACAACGTGGTTGTGCCACAGGTTAGCAGGAAGCAGAGCGGAAGATAAATGACTCAAAAACCAAGTTGGCAGCACTTCTGAGAGGCAATGCTGAGTGGACGCAGAGGGAGAACCAAGTGCTGACATGCGCTACGGTGAGCCTAACCAAACAGGAAAACAAACAATGCATGTGATTAGTTTTCTATCCAAAGTGTTTGGAACTCAGAAGGGTTCGTTTCTTCGTTTCTTCCATCGGTTTTGGAAGATGATCAAGAAAATGCATGGGTAGAGGGGCACATTTTTAAAAAAAACAGAGCGATGTTTACCCACCGTGAGCTGCCAAAGCAAAATCACTGGAGTTTTTCATAAATCCTACATATTCTTATTTGGTGGTAACACAAATATCATCAGAAATTTTCTGCCAGTTAAAGGTTTGCATCCAGAAGTCAGAGGTCGCATTCATAAAACTCGATACTTAGCACCTAGAGATTATAAATTACTTGAAGGATCACTTTTCTATTAGGGTACCTTCCAAAACTTTCAAATTAATATTGCACAAATTGTGAAGTTACTCTCCTGGAACCTCCATTTGAAATTTATAGAATGCTACTTTTACCTTAGGGTACTTTTTAAGTTCCCCTTTAAGTTGCAGAAATTATGAGGTTCCAATGTTACATTGTCTTTTGCCACATTCACGGCATCTCAGAATGTAGATGGATTTACAGATTTTATTCCCAGAAAGTAAATTACCTTCCAGAAGTTACAAGCACTGATCACAGGACTTTGAAGAACTAAAAGGCTGATTTTGTGGATTTAAAAATTTATTTTTCTTTATTTTGCAGATTATTTTACCAGAAATTAAATGTTGTTTTTCTGGAACATACTATACTTTAGGTAACCTTTAAGTTGTAGAAAGTATGAGATCGCAGGTCACATAATACAGCAATCTTATTTTATGCTGTGACTTGCAGAAAGTAACGTAAATTTTGTGAGTTACAATATGTTTTTGATAAACTTCCTGATTGAAGGAAATCCTTCAACTCAAAGAATTATCACCTTGCATTGTGTCTTACAGGCCATCATTTATCTCTTTTTCATGTCCTTGAACACAAACTACCTTAACACAAAGATCCATCCTGGTGTGTGCTGCCATCTGGTGGCATTTTACTGCCTGTGCAATCTGCTTGGTCACTAAACATCAGGCAAGTTTTCATATTCTGGGTACCACTCTGGACTAAAAGTGTTCTGACTGTGAGTGCTTCGTTTTTTCTATGATTAATTTCACTTTGACTTAACTGAAAAAGCAGGTATCAATCTCATTATTTTGATCTGACAATGTGGCAATTGTGATAACATTTCATTCAGAAAGCATCTCAAACTACTGAAAGACCACTTTCAAAAGATTGTTTTGCCTTCTAGAAAGATGTGTGTAGTAACTGTACTTAAGCAATTTATGGGGGGGAAATGTGCATGTATGAGAAGTTTTGCTAAACGTAGTTTTAATTTCATTCAAGAAACATAATTAGGAAATATTGTTAGTCTTACTAGAGAAAAGGTTCTCTCTACTCGATCCACAGCAAATAATCTCACAAAATGATGATAATTTGTGACAAACCTACAAATTATTAAAGGGAGATTTCTGGTTTGTACACAAGCTTTGTTGTTCTGTACATTTTTATCTGCGATCACTGGAAGTCCCTTACCCTGAAATACATTACCTACAGCAAGAATGAATTTCATCGGTCTTATGTCTATTGAAAAACAATTTGATCTAAAAAAAAGTTTCTTCTCCCTGAATTTTATATCTTGCAGTCGTGTGGATATTATTTTTTGTCTTTACAGTACCAAGATTTGTACATAATTTTGTAATTTATTTCTGTCTGATGTTAAATATTAAACTATATGTTATAGGTACTCAATACTCAAGTAGCCTTTTTGCCAAATACCTTTAATTTTACTTGAGTAATTTCTTGGACAATTACTTTTACTTTAGTAAAAAATATACATATGCTGAAGTATAGCCTTTTTTTACTGGAGTAAAATATCTGGGTATTTTAACCTTGTCTCTTAGCCAGTTGTTACCACGTTGTTTCAAAAAAATGCATCACAATGCCAAGATTTAAGTTCAGGATGAATGTTTAAGTTAATCACCTGTTCTTACATTTCTTTATATTATTGTGTTTCTTTTTTTGAACATTTATCCTTCTTCATGTTCTTCATGGGTGTAGCTATAACTACTTACTAATAATGGTTGATAATACTTACTTATACATGATGAAGATAGGTGGGGATTGAATTTATTTTCCACACATGATCTAGTGCAGGAGTGCTAGTGGATCTGGAAGGCTTTTTCCCCCTTAATAAATAAAACATTTTTTTGAAAAATTTACAATTTGCAATTTTAATTTGTTTTTAGAAGAATTAAGAGTGGCAAAAAATAAAGAACAAAACAGATCTGTAAAAGAACTATCAACATTTTCTTAAAATTTTATAAATTTTAAGAAAGGAACAAATATCAGTTGACTAATCTGAACCATGACAGATGGCAAATATAAACACACAGAAAATAACACGGTTTATCTTTAAAATTTAATAAAGTGGATAGTAAACAATTTTTTTCTTGTCACTACAAAACAAACCGTTAGTAAACCAAACAACAAAGTTTCTCGGATTTCCCTTTGCCGGTACAAAACGTGAGCCGAGGCATAAAGCGAAGAAGTTTGTCTCCTACAATCTCAGCTGTAAGATCTGTCAAACGTCTCAGTTAGGCGTAAAAGGTTACCTGAGAGACTAACCCAAACAAAATCATTTTAGTGTTGATTGGCTGCCGAACAGACAAAACGCTTTTCAGTAGAAATGTGGCCTCCCGAAGAACAGTGCTAAGGCAAAGAAGTGCAGGACGAAAACAGTGAATTCAACGTGTACCTACAGACGAACGCTGGATCAAACAAGGGAACTACAAAATAAAAATCGGGTACATGTAAATAAATAATTGAGATGTTAAAAAGAAGTCTGATGATTCACAGGCACATGGCAAAACTCAGCCAATCATTTCCAGTCAACATGCTTTCCAATGCTTTTCAAGTAAAAAAAAAAACAGTCTGCAAACAAGACAAAACAGTAAGGAAACCAAACCGAGATAAATATTGAATGCATAGTGTTGCGCATTTGTCACAAGTGAAATGTTTTTCTTTTCTACAACAGTTAAAGTGTGTTATTTGGATGACAAAAGGAAAATCTAGAGTTTATAAACAAGTAGGACAAATAGTGTTTTGTCACAAATAAAATCTTCTCAGTCACAAACTCGGGAAGTATTTGATTTCATTTTTTTTGTCACTATTTTAGTAAGAATTCAGCTTTTTCTTAAAGAAAGCTTTCATTTTCACTCCTTTCAGTATGGCTCCATTAATTGTTCAGAAGGCAATTGTTTCTGAAATTTGGACAGACATGAGTGATTTAAAATCTATTTTATAAAAGAAATTGGGACTATCGACAGTTAAAAAAAAAAGTCAGTGAGGCTGATTCTACATTCTAGCATTTATGGTTGTCACAGTGAAGACACGTTTAAAATGCCCAAATTGATGGTTTTAGCACAGACAGACCCTTTCTGTGTCTATTGTTACTGTTGGAAAACCTCATTCATGCTTTTATTTGGCAGGTTTGAAGATCAGTTTGTACACAGCAGTTTACCAAGTGTTTCTTCCACATCTGTGTTTACAGCCTTAATGCTGGTATTTGCACCTGCTTTGAACTGGTCTGCATATGGGTGCTGGCTCATCCATTTTTTTTAGTTTATCCTACAACTTTAAAGTCCTGATGTTATCAGGATTGTGTACAATTGGATTTAAAAGAAATATTTCTCAAAGCGGGAACCTGGCTGACTACACATCAACGCTTGCTTCAACTGCAAGATTAATGCGGGAAAAAAATAGTTGGATATTTTATTTTTGCATCGGATGCCTACTCTTTACACTGAATTGCTTTACAGACTAACACCTGGCTGATTTCCTTTCCCATGTGGCTTTCCCAGGCGAGCCATTCATTAACAGACAACACTTTCATGTATGTAGAGCAGAGGGTTTTAAAGGTTCAAAATGACCTTAGCAAAGGCAATAAACATGTACTTGTAAACCGACTCCTTATAAGTAAATACTCTGGGCTTATACACAGGCACAATGTGTTTTCAGTCTGAAAATGAATGTGCTTTTGTGGAGACTCCCGGCCAACCCTTAGCAGGCCTCCTTGGCTTGACTTGGCACCTTGCACATCTTCAATATCTGCTTCAAAGCTTTCTGGACGTCCTCGTCCATCTGACCCTGAGGGAGACGGTGCAAGCTCAGTTATTAACTGATTAACTTATTTTAAAGTTTTGGATTATCAAGACTCCAAAGTATTATGTGACTTTTTCTACAATACTGCAGCTCAACAACCTGTTGAGGTCTAACCATCACCACAAATATCACAGTTTTCATATCAAAAATTCCAGGTTTAAATTTCTCAATGCGTTTTATCTATATATTAAATAAAAAAAATAGCATGAATGTAAGCAAGCTAAGTAACTGACTAATTTCCACACTCAAACCCATTTCAATATTGCCAAAATGTCCACATTGTTTAATGGACACTGAATAATCCAGATTTATGAAAACTGATTTGATAGATTGCAGGCATTGCACTGGGTGAAATTAGTAAAAATGAGAAATATCAACTGATTTACCTGAACGGCATAGAGAAGATGCATCCTGTAGACCGACACTATTTCATCATGCTGCTTCTTTGATTCCTTTAAAGGCAACACAAGGTAAAAGCTTAGTCCAGGTACGTCACAGGAACAAATATTAGCATCGACAGTGAGTTGCTACGTTGAACTTAAAACGAATCTTACGGCTAGCTGGTACTGAAGTTGCTTTAATTGCTGCTGAAGCGTCTCCATCTGCTGGTTTTGCTGCTGCCTCTTGGACGGGGAGCAGGAGGTGTAGGAGAGCTGTGACAGGCTGTTCAGGGCTTCCTTTAGTTTGCCTACTTCACGAGACAAGTCGTCTATCTGAAGACGGAAGAAAGCAAAGATTCACATAACAACAAACACTATAAAGCAGCAAAGAAACTAAAAAGAGTTCTGATTGAGATTTGTTTACCTCCATATGCAGCTAAAGGAAAACTAGCAGTACAAGATAACAGGGACTTCCAGTCATTAATTCTTACTTTTATGGTTTCTGATTAAGCTTCCTTTGAACTGGTTTCCTGAAGCAGACGGTTCAGTCAAACAGATAATTACTCACCCTCTTGTTCTTTTCTCTTTCCGATGCCACGTGATTTTCTACCAGCTGCTTGAGTTGACACACAGCATCCTGCGCCTCAGCGAGTTTGGAGGTCAGAGTCTGGTTCTCTTTCTCCCGCGACATCAAGAGCTCCTGCAGAGCTTCCCGCTCTGCACGATTATCTCGCGCCTAAAGGATGGAAGAAAGGGACAAGTTCGACGTGAGAAGTTACATCAAGAGATGCTCTTATGTGGATGTCTTCGTTTCTCTTCCTCCTGCCTTCTGCCAAGCATCCGCCGCCTCCAGAGCCATCTCATCCTGCTTCCTTAAGGCTGCCTGAAGGAGCTGTGTCAGATGGTTCACCTCACCCTCCAGTTGCTCCCGCATGGTCTCGTGATCTAGACGGGGAACTGTGTCCTCCGAGGTGACGTCTTGCTCTGCATTCAGCCTGTGTGACGCAGACATACAAGAAAATTAATTAGGCTTAATGCAGTTGGTAGGTTGTGTGTAAAAATGTAAAATTTGTTTTGGAAGATCATCTAAAAGGGGGAGTCTGATGTATTTTTCAGGCACATACGATAGTGCCATTTTATAACACAATCAAGAAACTATTTTTGATTGAATATTGACAATTGAATGACTCAAAAATGCACAAGATTGGGTACCTGACCAAAATGTTTAAACGCAGAAACATAAAAAGTAAATCTGGACACATAAGTAAAAGTCCAAGCAATACTTGATGAAGCCTAATGTTTCAGCCGAGCTGGTCTCCTTCAAAATAACTAACTGGTTAGTGTGACGCATAGCAGTTAAAAACATTTTCTACCCCCCATTTCTCTTTTCTTAAGTTTCTCTCCGTACCTCTTTTGAAAAGCCTCCACTTGTGTCGTCTTTTGATGCAGCTGCTCTCTGAGGATTTCCAAGTCACTTTCCAGCCCCTTGATGGCATTTCCCAGAGATGACACGACCTGTGTGTGGTCAGTAAGGGTCACAGAGCTCTGTGTCTGAGCCTCGGCCTCCTGCGTCAGGCGCGCGATGTCCTCTTGAGCGGCAGAAAGCTTGCTCTCAGTCTCGACGAGCAATGTCTGCAGCTCCTCCACTTTACTGCTCAGTATCTGGACTTGTTGCTCTGAAGAGATGGCCGAGGCAGAGGCTGAGGGTTTCTCGGCTCGGGCGTCGGCCAGTTCTTTCTGAGCGTCGGTCAGCTGGCTTTTGGTTTCGCTGTAGGAGTGTGACAGCTCCAGCAAGCGCTGCTGCTGCCCAGCAATGACCTCATTTAAATCAGCCTTCATCTCCTCAAAGTCTTTGGCTGCAGCTTCGACGGGGACCGTTCCTTTCAGGGCCTCCTATGCAACAGCAATTAAGAGATTGCAAACTGAGATAATGGCACCGTTTATGCAATTTGAAGAAGGAAAAAAAATGACATTCAAAAGCTAAAATAAGACATTTGATCCGTTTTTTTTTCCTGCTTTGTTCAAAAGGCTGGATCTTGTTTTTTTACCTGGAGCATTCTGACTTCCTCTTGTGCCTCTTTGTAAAGCTCTTCGATCTGCGCTGTCCTCTGTTCTTTTTCCTTTGCCGTCCGCCTCTCCTCCTCCGTCCTCTGCAGCGCTTCTTCCATCGGTCTGATTCGCTGAGCCGTTTCGACTTTTTCTGACTCCAACTGGACGAGCCGCACCTTCAGTTGTTTCATCTCATGTTCCAGTTTCCCTGTGAACTCTTCTTCTCCCCTTCCCATCTGTGCTTTCAGATCCTCTACTTCCTCCAGAGCTTGATGGTATCTCTCTTGAGTGTCTGTCAGTTTTGCCTGCAGCTCTGCTAAACTTTCCATCAACTCTTCCTCCCTTATTTTCTCTCGAATGCTTCCATCCTCATCTCTTTGTCTCTGTCTGTCGGAGTTCAGCTGAGCCTGAAGCAAGCAGTATTCCTTCTTGGTTTCAAGCAGCTTTATTTGAAGGCCTTCAAGTGCTTGTTTCAAAATCCCGATTTCCTCCTTACTCCCGCCTTCACCCCCCACTTCCTGTAGTTTAACGGGATGCTCTCCCCCTTCCACCTGGGTCGAAGAGGCAGCTTGTGCCGGTGAATGAAACTCGTCCTGTGTGGAATGGAAGGAGGAGTTGGAGGCCATGCTGTTCGGACGACTGTCCTCGTTCAGCTCATTTCCTGGTAGGGAAGGAAGTCTCTGTGTATTGAGAGGACATGAGAGTAAAAATGTATGATTATTATTTATTCTAATCTCTTTGGGGTAAAAAAGTTTTTATAATAGATTGAAAAGGAAAGTTAATAAATGTATTTGCTTTGGCTTACTTATTTATTTTGTACAACCAAAACTGTTAAACTTTAAGCAGAAAATTTTTCATTGATTCATATCAAAGCATCTTGTCAAATAAAATTTAAAAAAGTAAAAGTAAAAATAAACTTTAATAAATACTAATGCATAATGGCATTGTTAAATGAATACATTACATATCATGTAAAGCTTTAAAGACGGTAGTGAAACCTGATTTGCTGAAGCAACAACAGGCTCATGTAAACCATCAGTGTGTCTTTCAAAACCCATCCCAAAAAGACTAATGGCAAATATGGTGGTTTTTTAAAAAAGTATTTTTAATTCATATAATTTCAAATTTCTTTAAAAATCTCCTTCAAATCACTCAGGTCACAGTTTATCCAAACATTGCCTGAGGAGCTTCAGTCAAAACTGAGAACTCATTCGCTATGCAGGTGACTCTGCTGTATTTATCCAGAAGGTCAAAATAAGTCACTAAGTTTCTCTTTCTCTAAACCTTGACAACACAGAGGTTGCTTACTTTTACTTTGGTGCCTCAGCTGCTAGGGAACATCAGCGAACAAACAGAATTATGAAGAAACGCCACACATCCAGCTTAATGTGGAGCAGTTTATGGGTTAGGTTACAATATCCAAAGCTTTGAACATCTGCCAGAAATGTGTTCAGTTCACCATCCAACACAGGAAAGATTATTGCAAGCCTAAACATGGCCACCTATCTAAAGTGACAAAGCAGACAAAGAGAGCATTAATAAGAAGCAACCAAACGGCCTAAGATAACTCTTGAGGAAAACCGAAACCACCAGGTGGGAGAATCTGTCAACAGGACATCTACTAAGTTTACCCATTGGCCTTTACTGGACTCTATGTGGGACCAACACTGCACATCTCCTTGATAAATAGAAATCCTGTAAGAAAACCTGTTAGTGGCCAGAGAAGCTTGACATATAGCCAAAACTACAAAGTAATGTTTTAGATTAGATCAAAGCATTTTGGTCTAAATTAAGTCTAGACCTGAATGTAATTGAGAATCGGTCGCAAGACTGGCAAATTGATGTTAACAGTGTACGTCTAATTTTATGAATTCTTTTGCAAAGATTTGGAAACATAACAGTGTATAGTTTAGTGGTTCAAAACTGTAATAAACTAGGAAGGATCAATAAAAATGCACAACCTGCTTTTAGAATATTCGGCTTTGTCAACAATGTTGAAAGTCTTGTATAATTTTCCTTTTTCTTCACTGTTAGAATTTTTTTTCCAAACTGGAAAGATTTGAGAAACATAAATAATTAAGTAGGACAAAGTTTGAAACACTCAGAAAATTGGGAATAAAGAACTTGTTCAAATATTTCTTCCTAAACTGAACAAGTTGGGCAGTTCACAAAAAATGGCAGAAGATATTCCAGTTATTTCAAAACGCTGCTATTAAAGTTTTTCAGAGAATAATCCAGAAAACATGTCTCTCTTAAAGCCATTAAAAGTTATAAATTTTTCCCTTTCAATTTAAATGTATTACCAACAAAGTTCTATTGCACCTTAAAGATATTTTGGCACCATAAAATCAAAACTTATAGTGCTTTTTCATTACATTGCTTTTGGTGGATTCAAGAATTTTTCAACAACCTATTGGGATTTTAACAATCAAATCTTTCGTGTTACAAAATTCCTTTTTAGGGCTAGTTTGGAAAATCCCGACCAATTCGCTTGGTTATGCTACTTTGTGGTTGCTTTCTTTTATTCCCCATCTACATACATCCTCAAATACAGTACCGTTAGTCATACACTCTAAAACTGGGTAAATTTGCTGAATATATTCAGGCAATACCACTTAAACATGGAAGTAAACAACAAAGAAGGACATACCTTCAGTTTGTTTGCAAGCTCCTGGTTTTCCAAAGTAAGAGCAGTAATCCTGGCTTGCAGAGCTGAAACCAGAGCTGCAGACGCCGTGTGCTCGACCTGCCAACAAACACATATATTCACATGCCAAAGAGACACATAAAGGTAGCATTAGGGACCTCCAGGTATCGTCAGGAAAACAACACAAGTTGTGACATGTTGTAAGCTTAGCTCAGACCTCCTTTTAAGACGGCAGATGATTCGGAAACATACTAAACCTAGAAAAAGAGCTACAAATAAAACTGAAATGAGTAAACTAATTAACTAAGATTGGTTTTTGAAGGTTATCTTTAAAACAGTTTATGTCAAAAAGTCTGTGGTGTGGTGAATAATGTAAAAATGTTCTTTAAACTCAATGAAAATTCTTGATCCGGTTAGAGAGCGTTAAGAGGTATAGCTGCCAAGTGTATGGTTTAATAAACAGTCAGTGTGTGTTTGTAGCTCTCTGCACTGTGTGTTATTGCAGCCGCAATGATGTCATTCTTTGTTTAGCTCTTCTAGTCTCATTCACCCACCTGGTTTTAAAGCTGCCCAGAAGCAAAGTCAACAAGCCCCACACGGTCAGACTGTTAATCATTATCACCCTCACCTCCAGTTGAGGAACGGTCACCGTCTCCACCGTTTGCTTTAGGTCCTCGATCGTCACCAGCAACATGGTTCTCTCTTCATGGAGCTTCTCGACCTCTTTCAGTGGTAATCCTGAAAACTCGCCCTCCTTTGCGATGAGGGGAGGAGACAGAAGTGAAGGGTTGTGGCAAAGAAGGGGAACAGACAAGTGGAAAAACCTCTGGAGGCTGACCCTCCACTACAATCACATTATAGCGAGAAACCTTAATGCAATCTATTAGGATTTCATGCAAAAGACAAACACAAAGTAGCACATATTTGCAGCTAACCTTTGGAAAAGAAGTGTTCATTAACTCCTTTAACAAAAATACATCTAGATAAAAACCGCCTGCTTAGTAAGCAGTGTTCATTTAACTCTAGACGTACAACTTACTGTTTAATAAAAAAACGCACTCTGCATTTTAAGATTATTATATGTAAAGAAAACTATAGTATTAGTTAATTTCCTCCTGCTTCACAGATATGTGATACTTTGTGTTTATTTTTTATATAAAATTCTAATCCAACAGACTGAGAAAATACTGAAAAGCTGAAGCGGTACGAATAACTTTGATGGCATTGCAACAATAAAGTAAAACACAGAAGTTCTCAGCACAACTTTACCTTGTAGTTAAATCTCTTTGGAGTGTCACCTTTGTTGGAAGCAGGAGTGCTGCTAGGAGTAACAGCAGAGGGAGAGGAGGGTCCAGAACTCTGAAGGACGATCAAATACATACATTTAGGATTCATTTTTTTCTTATCTGTATAAAACCATCTGAGTTTTAGAGAAGCTCTAAGCTTAGCTGAGAATTAATTGTCATCATTAATAGCTAGTTTTTCTGATCTGATGGTCAGTAGCAACACAAATAAAACAACACCAAGCCAGATCGCTTTGAGAAAACAGAAAGGGGGACAGAACAAGAAACAACAACAACAACAAATCAATGGCTGTAATTCATTATTCCTCTTATTAATTCACTTCAGACATGCACAGACAGACATGCATTTACCTGCAGTGGACTATTAGGAGGTGGAGGTGCTTTTCGTTTTTTGGGAGTTGTGATCCGCTCATCACTTAGCTTAGCTACCTGATCATGCTAAAAAGCCAGTAGGAGAATCAGACAGATATCGACAAAAAGGAGAAAGAAAAATCAGAGGTGGGATTCGGTGCTGGTTAGTAGAAGAATGGTCAAACACGTTTTAAGTTTTATTCTGAAAAATCGGGAGGTGTCGCATTTTTTGTCTGAGAAATGTATTCGTCAATCATTTCAGAAAGTGAAACTTACGTATTATATAGATTTACTATGCAGATGTAAATGTTTTGAGCTCTCTATATAGTATAATCACACAATTCTGTAGGCTATACAATTCCATTTATATATGTAGGAATGTCATTCTTTCTTTTGTAAATCATCAGCGTAGCACCGAAGTGTTTAGCGGTAGGTTAGAGCAAGCAGATCATCACTTGTACTTAATAATCTATGCACATTCAAATATTTTAGTAGCTGAGCAGACGTTAAATGTCACAGATATCTTACCTGAGGACTTCTTGGAGACTTGGAATCTGTCAGGGGAGTCAGTAGAAACAACAAATGAGCATTTTGAAAACAGGAGCAGAAAGTGCAGCATGTAGATAAGTCACAAAGCCCAGGACAGTGAGATTTTCTACAGGTGAGAATGTTTTTCTCTACATTATGCCCATGTATACTTGGCTTATCAAAAATGCTTATTTGCATAACCAGGGGCTGGAGTCACAAATTTCAGAGTTTTGCCATCCAGAGCTGAAAATTAAAGCAAACATTAAAGCATACGAGAAACACTACCAGTAACCACAGTATAACAGTAGGTGGCAGTGTTGCTATGGTGTTGAAACCTTAGCAAAAATCTGAGAGTAGTTTCCTGATCCATGGAAAAGCTTGAAACCTAACTTTTGGTTTTATTTCAAGAACAGTTAATGAAAGTAAAATACAAATTAGGCCAGGTTGCATTAAACAGTTAAGTTGAAATACTGTATAAATTCACACTGCCTGTGTATTTTTCTGTGAATAGTCGTTTTTGTTCTCAAGTCTTACCCAAAAGTGGATGTCTGTTCAGTGCAGCCAAGAGGGCAGTCTGGGCTTCAGAGCTGCCCGACATCTTGGTATAGTGTACAACATCATGGCCCTCTGAATCCACAGTGGACAGGTCTGCTCCTTTCTGAGCCAAAACCTCCACCGCAGCCACCGCGTTGGATTCAGCCGCAAGCATCAAAGCAGTCCTACAACATGGACAGACCTTGTATAAAAGCACGGAAGTACAAATGCAAACATCCGGCTACGTGCAAGAAAACATTTTATGAATATCTAGTCTGCTTCCAAGTGTGTTGTTAAATTATTATTTCTCTACCTGCCACGGTTGTCAGGAGTGTTGATTTCAGCACCAGAGTCTATCAGAGTGCTGCACAACTCAGGATGGCCGTGTTTGGCCGACAGCATCAAGGGAGTGAGGCCGTCCTTTGAAACAGACAAACATTGCAAACATTAAACCTTGTCGTACTGAATGTATTATACGTTTCAACTGCTGTCTAGGTGGTGAGAAAACGTAGAACTATGTGAAAAAAAATCAGTGACCTGTTGAAAACGAATATCCCAGATCTCACGTGTCAAATTTTTTTTTTTTAATGGTCCGGGCATTGTTCAACTATTAAATTCTCCAAATTTATAAGAGACACCCTAAACTTTTGTGCTATGAATATTTGAATTAGCATATTCTGAAATTATTAGAACAAAAACTAGTTCATAAACTCAGGAACGTACACATTTTTCACAAAACAAAGAGTAATTTTTCTATTATTTTGTCTGGCAAAGGACAGAAAAGAGTTTGACTGTCCTCCTTTAAACGGAATAGTAAATAGTTAGGTGTATTAAACTTTTAATTGGTACTCTGTGTGGTTGTATGAAAATAGTCATTTAATCATTAGCTGCTGGCTATTTTTCAATGAATACCATATGTGTCTCTCCGTAACATGTCAATCCTTTTCACATGTCTTTGTAGGGGGAAAAAATTCCAAAGCTGCAGCTTTAATGAGTGGGTTCTGCAGAATTTAACACACAGCTGTCAGAGCTGACTAACGGCAGCAGTATTTCATGAAATGTAGCACCTTCTTTACCTGGACTGAGATTCTGACCCCAATCAACCAGCTAAATAAAGCCCTGTGCTTCCAAAGCCTGTGCTGAATGACTGAATGGTTGTTTTTACTCACATGTTCGGGCCAACATGGTGAAAAGAGCCAAGATTTCTGACATTTTCGATTTGAACATCTCAATTTTTTTCTGACTATCTTTAACAGACTAGATTGTGGCAGGTAGGGCCCACCTTGGATTGGATACATATGTTTATGAATCAACACTACAAAAATAGAAGATAGCTTCCTATGTTTTGCAAAATGGAGTCTGGACACTCAAATGTTTCACCAAGCTCTATTTAAAAAAAGAAATAATAAAAAATACTTATCCAAACATGAAGAGATCCAAAAGCAAATTCTGTGAATAACTATCCTTCCAATGCAATTTCTAATAACCCTGAAACATGATTTTCAAAAGGAGGCCCAAACCAACAAGCAAAGGAGCTACATGAAACAGCAAACCACGTCAGCATAGTTGGGTGTTTTATATTACAAGGCTGCTGCTGTTTCCACAGACCAAAGAGGACAAAACTATGTTCTGGGTTTTTTTGAGCTCTGTTAAAGACTTTAGCAGGCCTGCTGGCTCTGCCCAGATTGTGTTGCTGCTGCTTTGGAAACCAAACGGCAAAAATTATTTTGTCCTTTTCTGGGCAACAGATTAAGTGTGAGTGTGTGTGTGTGTGTGTGTGTGTGTGTGTGTGTGTGTGTGTGTGTGTGTGTGTGTGTGTGTGTGTGTG
>CAEGAF010057644.1:0-15493 GCA_903067075.1 Micropoecilia bifurca | reverse complement strand
TGTGTGTGTGTGTGTGTGTGTGTGTGTGTGTGTGTGTGTGTGTGTGTGTGTGTGTGTGTGTGTGTGTGTGTGTGTGCGTGCATGGTTGTTTGTCCTGTGTGTCTCTGTGTTGCCCTGCGACAGACTGGCGACCTGTCCGGGGCGTACCCTGCCTCTCGCCCGGAACGTCAGCTGGAGATCGGCACCAGCAACTCCCGACCTCTCTAAGGGACAAGGGTGCAAGAAAATGGATGGATGGATGGACTCTTAAGTACAATCTAGCTTCTCTGCCTAGGTTACGTCATTTGTTGGATATTTAATACTATGAATAAGCCCAGCTCTCTTTAATTTCTGTGCAAAATTTGTGCACATTATTTCTTTAAAATATTTTTTTATTGTCACAACAGAAAGAGCAAAGTGAGGCCACACAACCAGAGGCCATCAGCAGGAACGATTAATGCAGGTCTTCTCAGGTAAGGGTAGATTATAACTTGTTGAGAAAAAGTTACCAATCAATACCGATCTAATCTGATTGTTAAAGGTATGAGGACATGGTTTTTACAGACATTTCAGGATTACTCTTTCACACTCTTAAGATATTTTTTATCTAAGTTGTGTGTAAAATATCCGTGACATCCTCTATTTGGCAAGGAAAGCCAAAAATAGGTCGGTGGAACTTGTTTATTTACAGGTGTACATGCTTTTTTTAATCTTAAAAAATAATCACATTTGACAGAGGAGCCTTAATCTTCAGATGCAACATACTGATTTCCAAGAAACAAATTAAAGGGTGAAATTAAAGGATTATACAGAGCTGAGTGCCTTCCAAGCTGCGACAACGTGTAGCAAGTCAACGTGTTAGAAACATTAAATTATTCAGTGCTCTGCTCTTCGTCATGCCAATTCCAAAAACTCTTTAATGGAAACAGAATGAAGGTCAATGTTATACATTAAACAATAAAAAAGGTCACTTTAAGATTTACGATTACTTGATGGCAATTCCAAGTAAAACAAAGTACAGAGCATCTCTTTCTCTGAATGGAGCATATGCAGATTAGCCTGACTTGACTTTTGCTGAGTCACATTGTGACTTTCTTTTCCTATCAGGTCCAGTTATCTCGTGGCATCCTTTGAAGTGTAAATGGATTATCCCTGCTTGTTACCTTGAACTTACTGTGAAAATAGATAAACTTATTGAGTTGTAAAATGTGGACTGTGACTTCTGCAAGCACCCAGATGGAGTTGTGATATCAGATTTACTGTGTTTAAACAATAAAATAGTAACAGTAAAAATTAATCATTTTTTACATTCACAGCGTTCAGAAATAACACCTAAAATGAAAAGTGTGATGAAGCATTTATGACATTGTGGTGGAATCTTTTCTGACTGTGTTGCATAAATATAGAATAGAATAGAATTCAACTTTATTGTCATTTCACCGTCACAAGTACAAGCAACGAAATGTAGTTTGTATCTATCCAGAAGTCCTATATAGGGTATAAATATGTATTTACAAGTGTACAAAGGTTGTTATAAAAATAAAAGGTTTAGTATAAAAATAATATAATAGAAAAAAAAAATATGGGAGCTATGTGCACATATACAGATTATACAGAAATGTTAGGAATGAATTGTATGTGTATTAGAAGATTTACAATACAAGATAGATAATGGCAAATAAGATTTCCAGATTATATACAGACTATATACAGATTATGTATGAGTGTGAGGACAGTCCGTATGTTACTCTTGATTGGGGGGGTTCAGTTCTTATAGTTGTGTCAGGAGGCGTTCAGGAGCCTGACAGCTGTGGGAAAGAAGCTGTTCCGATGCCTGGTGGTTCTGGTCCGTAGGCTTCTGTAACGCCTCCCAGAGGGCAGGAGGGAGAAGAGTGTATGTGTGGGGTGAGTAAAGTCCTTGGTGATTTTCCAAGCCCTTTTCAGACACATCTTCCTGTAGATGTCCTGGGGCACATTGCTGGTGCCCCAGCGATGTGCTGGGCAGTTTTCACCACCCTCTGCAGCGCCTTCCGGTCGGAGACAGCAGTTCCCATACCAGACTGTAATGCGGTTGGTGAGGATGCTCTCGATGGTGCAGCGGTAGAAGTTCTTGATGATTTCTGAGGACAGGTGGTTCTTCCTCAGGGTCCTCATGAAGAAGAGGCGCTGGTGCACCTTCTTGATGAGTTTGGAGCAGCTGGTCGTCCAGGTCAGATCCTCGGAGATGTGGACCCCCAGGAACTTAAAGCTGTCCACACCCTCCACCTCTGCGGCCTCATTGTTATCTTTGATGAGGCCGATCACCGTGGTGTCATCTGAAAACTTGATGATGGCGTTTGAGCCATGGACAGGTCTGCAGTCGTAGGTGAGGATGGAGTAGAGGAAGGGACTCATCACACAGCCTTGTGGCACTCCGGTGTTTATGATGATGTTGGATGAGAAGTGGTTATCCAGTCGGACATGTTCTTCATAAATATCTTTATGTCAACTACTCACTGTTTTTTGGGAAAAAAAATCAGTTTGAACATAAAGAAGCAATATGGATTTCAGTTTTTTGGATTGTGGTTTTAGTCATGGGCAGAAGATAAAGAAGTCAAGAATCTGCAAGCAGTCATACTGGTAAATATAGCTCTAATCTCATAAGACCTGTCATTTGTCAGTTAGGATTTTGTTTAATACACAATAGTATGTTAAAAGGGACAATGACAAAAGTGTCAAACACGGTGTTAATGTATCACTGGTTTCAAATTTGTGTTCTTGTTCAATGACAAAAACAATGGACATAACATACTTTTTGCGTGACCAACTACAAAAGGAGAGAAAACAAGGTTGCAAAGGGCAGGCGATGACAAAATAAATATGCTAATTTGTGAATGAAATCATAATCTGCATATTTTGAATGGAAAAGTTGATGTTCAGGTTGAAAGATATTTATTTTAACTTGGCTGGATTGCATTTAAACCTGTGGAGGCCCTGTGTTGTAATTTAGAGCTCTTAATTAAATGAACACAGTTGTTAAGTTCTTGGTAGCAGATATAAATTTTGGCATATGGTGGAGTAAGTGCCTTAAAGGATCAGGAAGGTGGCCAACAAATTATTAGACAGGTGGTCCTATTCTAGTGCTTAATCAGTTATTAAAGACTATAACCTCTCTTTAATAATATGGCAAAAAAGCCTTGACATATTATTCATATCACTTGGAGTTCCTGGAAAGTAGTTGGGTAGAATGGCAGAGCAAAGGAATCAGACACTGGTAAAACATAGATCTAACTTTTTGCTTTAAACAGAATTGGTCATTTATTATATGGGAACATCACAATGTCTGTCATGTTGTCATCATCATCATCATCATCATCATCCACTGACGAATTGCAGAGTATTGTCCTGTCACCCAGAAGGCAAGTGCAGATGTAATGAAGTTTTGTAATCTTTGGCAAACATTATAATTATTATTTGTTGGTGTTTCCTGTCTTTAGCAAAAGGAACCTTCAAAGAGAGTTGTGGTCATGTACAGTTAAGCATGTTCATATTTCTGCCCAACTTTCGTATAAATTAAGTAAATTATGTATTTGAATATTTTTAAGTACACCATTAGATTCTCTGTTTCAGTTATAGCCATATTTAGCTGAACGTGAAAACATCAAAACCTCTGAGATGAAAGAGTGTTGTAACGTGCAAATATTTTTGCCATAACTCCAACTGAGAGGACTTGTGTTTAATCCACCTACTATACTCTGGCTTTTTATTCTTTCAGAAAAGAAATCCTCCTGTACTCAGTGTAAGCTTGAAAATGTGAAAGGATTTCAGCAATAAAACGGCTGAATAAAGCCTTCAACCAGACAGCTGAGTATTCACAAAATTCATTTTCTAGATAGCACCAGCTGGGAATGAAATTTCCCATTTCTCTATCTGTCACTTCTACTAATCCAGAGAGTGATCTCCCTGAAACAAAGATGTGTTTTCTGGATGTAACTGAATGTCATAAGCCCCTTTCTTCCTCTATCATTTCACTTCATCATCTTCTCTGTTATGATGTTTTCTTCCTCTCTTTGCAGTAGTTTCCTCTGCCTCTCGTGTTTTAGCTTATGAGCATAAATTTCTTTTTGGGGATATAATAATTTTCAAAAGAAGCAAACAAGAATAAAATACTAAAGTGTCCCATATACTATGGATAGAAATTTTTTTTAGCTTTATTTAATATTCTACACAATTTTCTTGCTTAGAAAGGATTAGAATTAAGTTTTTACAATCTGACAGTTCTTTAGTTGTAAATATTAAATTTACAATCACCCATTGTCTTAAAGAGGTTAGGGTTTATTAAGAACCACTGCATCAAGACAGCCTAGTCCAAGTAACTATAATGAAGCAGCACTATAGCGTATTTCCTATACACGCATTCATACTTGTAATTTCTGGTATTTCTGCTTGCATATGGTTTATGTATATACATATGTATAATCTTTAAGTCAAATATCACCTCGGAACCTACAGCACAATAAAAACATCCTGTGTGATGCATTATGTCAAGAAAAGACGCCTGTTTTCACATTTGTCTTAGCTACTTTATCGGTGGAAACACAGGTATCCTATTAGATGGAAACTTTATCACTATAATTTATTTGTGTTATGTGTCATAAATCTGAAGTATGAGCATGCAGGCTAGACGGGAATGAAATTTCAGCATCACACAAACAGCTTCCAAAGACATTTCAGGTTGAAAATGACTATAGAGATTATAGTGATAGGCTAATTTGAAATTCCAGTTAAATCCACATATTTGCCCTAATTGTTCTTTTAGAACAGATCATGTGAAAGAGATCCTACAATCCTGTACGCATCTGTCAAAAAATGCTAAAGAAAATGCAAAACAACACATCTTAGAGCTCTAATAATAATACAGTGAGAATATAAAATTTTAATATTTTTATTTAAGGCTGATATTATTTATAACTGATTATTTAGTGTAGAATAACCTGCCACTGTCACCCCAATCACAAATGAGTTGGCTGCTGACACAACTTCTGACTTTGAGTTCATTAAGCTGCACTAATAGTTTAAAATGCTACAGGCAGAGAGAGGAAAATGTGCAGCTTCCTCCCGCTCAGGGCTAGGCATCCCCTGTCGCTTTTACAAAGAACTGTCAACATGATATTAGTGTGTGGTTCCTGTCTCACTGTGTTATATTTTTTTTATGTGTATATATATATATATATATATATATATATATATATATATATATATTTGATTTTTTTCTTCTTTCTTGGGGAAACAAAAGAACAAAATGAGGGACTTGGTGTGCAAGTTGCTTTTTTTTTCAAACAATAAAGGCTTTTTCTCTTGTTTGGTGGACCTGGCAACATAAAGCTTGTAGTCAGCAGTCTCGGTCACACACTTTGTTTTGCTTCACTGATGCATTTAGTTTTCTGGTAAGAGAAGATGGTGTGGCAGCTGAAACTTTTTTATCGTTTGCCTTTTTTCTCTACTGATCTGGAAAGATACAGCACTGATTTACTGCAACACTTATTTTTGGGTTTTCATCTGATGAAAAGAACTGCTGGACAGTGAATTTACTGAATCTTTAGGAACCTAAAAACAGATTAAATCTGGAACTGTTGTTACTTTGCCTGTGCAGGCATAAACAACGATTGGATATTTGATGTTTGGCATTAGAAGATAGAAACCTCACCCAGCCTCAAAATGTTTTCCCTTCTCACGACTTTATTTAGCCACTTGCTCAACATGCCAATAATTCAATTAAAACTTAATTGGAACAAAGCTAATGAGTAACATTTTAAGAAAAAAAAGCAAAACTCAATGAAACATGCAATGCTGTGAATCCCTATTTTATTGGACTTTGCAAATGCACTTTTAATTAATGATAATTACTCTGCCATTTTATTACCTAACCTAAACTGGCCATGTTTCGAAAATATTAGTATTTTCATAGTAAAAGCAGATAATGGTCAGTATTCCTCTCTCTAAATATGTAAGAAGTGTGAAATGAGCTGATATTATTATGATCCTTGGTATCTTTCTGTAATGTTTCAGGTGTGGCATATCGGGGAATTTTAATTCAGATTTTGATTTTTATGTTGAAAGGCTGTGGGATGCCATTTATTCTTAGAAAGACATAAAAGAACCATTACAATCCAGTAATAAACACACATTTTTATTATTTAAAGTTAATTATTACCTAGATTTTTCATTTTGCTTTTAACTTTTTGAATTATGTTGGAAGCATAGCACAGGTTGATTTTAATATCAATATAATTTTAATCGAGCATTTGCTGTGACTGCTCATCATCTATGGAACTCTCTCCCAGACTATTTGAGAGCCCCACAATTATTGTCCAATTTTAAAACTGGCTTGAAAACTTTCCTTTTTAGACAAGCCTACGCCACTTTTAATTGACAAGTCTTTTTTTTATTGTTTTTGATTGTTGATTTTATGTTTTTTAGATGCACCATGTAGCACTTTGAGTTTTTTATTAATGAAAAGTGCATTATAAATTAAATTGATTATTATTATTTATTATTATTATTAATACCTTAAAGAATTTAAATCCTGTAAGCCCAAAATAATTTATATAGTAAAACAATGACTTCCTTACATTGCTAATTGCGAGAGTAAATTTTATTGAGAACTTAAAGGAGTCACTTTATAGAACCACTATCATCATCATCATGAGATAAATACAGTAAGAAACACTGCAACAATGCCAACGCTATCTCGTGTAAAAGCATGTAGAAAACACATTGCCTGAGGGAAAAACGCACACAAACCGACAGTGTGAAAAACAGACACAAGACTGGGGTACAATGGAAACCAGAGGTGGTGAGGTGTTGGGCCTGATTTCCTAAGCATTAGGAGAGTCATGAAGACCACTGCAATGTGTATTACAAAGACAGCATCAAGCATTTGTGACTTCTCCAGGGTTCATTTTGACTCCAGGTATTAAATCTCCATTATTGGCGTGGCAGTATGTGAAGTAGAAGGAGAGCAGTAAAACAGCATGGCATAATCAATGGAATGTATCGGTACATCTGGCAGCATAGCCCACTTGGTCCTAAGAAGGAAATAGGACATCCAGTAACAAATCGGTGGAATTTTACTGTCACTCTTATAAAATGTGATTTTTGTTTGTTTTTTAAGGTTTAATATCTACATAGGTTTGCTTTTGGGTTGCGAACAAGTTGCTACTCACATCTCCAATTGGAAATAAACTGAAAACTTTTAGTTTTAAGACCTCAAACATCCTCAGCCACCTTAAACTATGATTTAAAGCGAGTTTAAAGGTGGCGTATTATGTAATCTTTTTGACTTTTTTGTGCTCTGTCATGCTATAATGTTGTTCCCTTATCAGCGTTCCTTTGATTCTTTCATGCATGTTTGAGAAATAACAATGGCATTAAAAAAACATTTATTTTGCCAACATTAAGAACCATTATTTTGCTTTTAAATATTAGTTGGATCAAGTAAAACATTTTTCGTTGACATTTTTCTATAAATGTCAAACTGGTATTTTTACTCAAACGTATTGCGTGAAAATTACATTCTGGCCCAGAGAGTCCACCTTTTCCAGCAACACAAAGCCGATGATTTATTATTGTATTTAGCCATTAAAAATGCTGCCTTGTTAACAATTCTTGGCCTAGAAGTTGCCTTTGATGATAAAATAGAAATAATTGGTGGTTAAAAAGTTAAATGTTTAATGAGCCAAAAATGATTATGGTTGTCTACCCCAGAAACCACCTGGATGGAGGAAGGAAAACATTGTAAGATCATAACAAAAAATCACAGTGACTCAGATCCAAAAGGACTCTCATCAGGCCCTCACAACAAACAAAAATCACTGAAGAAAGGAAGGAAAAGGAACATTTTGTCAAGAACTTTCTAATCACGGGTTTCAAATTGACTCAACACAGTCTTTGTATTGTATGCAAATATCAGCCTAATTTCTTTTTTCTTTTTCTTTTTGTAGCTGTTTTGTTGGATTTATTTGCCGACTGAGCCAGGCAGGGAAAAAGTAAACAATTAAACCTGGCATATTTGGACTATCATCATCAAGCAGGAATATTTGGGAGCAAAATAAAATTGTCTGTTCTATTCTTATCAGGATCAGAAGCAGCTTTATTGACCAGGTTTGTTCACATATGAAAAATAATTAAATATAAATACATAAATTTGGTTGGAAATAAAAGTAGGTTTGTTAAACTAAAATGTATATGTACAGTGTTATCAGAAATTATAATTAAATTAAAGCAAATACTGCACACATAGTGTTGACTCAAAGCAGAATAGTTTGTGCACTCAAACAGCTAAGTGTTGGTCAGAAGACAGCATGGGAAAAAATAGTTTTTGTAAATGACAACAAGCCAAAGGTACACAGTTTGTGTCCAGAGTGTGTGGGGTCTGCAGATCTTCCCTTTTTCCTTGTCTACGTCCCGGATGGAGAGAAGGTCAGCCCTCATATTCCGCTCTGCCGATCTTGTAAAAGATCTGAGTTAGTTCAGGGTCTCAGGCAGGAGGGGGAAACACTGTCAGGTTCTGGAGTTTTCCTGATTTTCTGCCATGGAAAAAGTCTTTCCACGTCTTCCTCTGAGCTCTTTAGTCAAAGCAGGGAAATGGTTGAGGGATGAATGGTAGGTTAATACAGAACAATGTTGGAGTGACAAGTTGTAGCCTTGGTTATAGGATATTAAGAGCTTATACTGTAACACTTCGATTTAAGTTTCAGATGTTAAAAATGAGGGTCGTTCAGTTCTGAACTGTTGACTCATTCATGCACTAGAAAACCAGGGTTTTGAATTATGTGTTGGTTTCATCCTTTGAAATTTTCCAAATGTTCTCAAATTCCAAGCAGTAACTTTGGGGAATTTGAGATGGACCAAAAAATTGTAACATATTTTTGTGAAATGCAAAAGATGATACTTGATTGGATGCAGGGTTGATTTTATACTGGGTCATTCAAACACAATGATTTGCTTTTATCCTTCCACTGTGGTTCTACTTGTATATTTACAATCGTTTTGCAGATGGCCCAGCCCAGTCATAGATCAGATTAAAAAGGTACCACCCATCTTGACTTACATTAATCTGCTTTGGGTTACATTTATCATATAGGATATGTTCTAAACAAAGCTGTACATGTGTCATCTTTACCTGAGACTAATAAAGAATAGCATTACCAGGAATATTCAAGATGTGCATGTTGGAACCAGATACAAAAATACTCAAAATTTGAGCAGTGAAGCCTCGTGGCTTTGTTAATGAACAAACAGCTCCCGCCGTTTCTGTGCAGAATTCCTCGCAGTATTGCAGTCGGCTCAGAGGATAATGGCGCCTGATCTCCTCTGTCACTAATGCCCAGTACAAAAACTATTGCGCTCCGAATGTAGTATTTCATCAGACGGCTTTGCTACACATTTGTAAATAAATAAAAAAAGGCTCTACTGAGAATAAAACATCTATCAGGAACAGAAGCATACTGGCATACATCCGCCAAGCCACATGTTTTGTGTGACTAATTGGATAACCACACCAACTAAAGCACAAAATTGACTTTTTTTTTCTTTTTTTTTTATCCCTCCTGCAGTTGCAGTGGATGCAAGCCCTCTCTGCAGGGCGTTGGTGGGGCACACATTTATGAGTCATACATTTAATATGCTCTCCCTTCCTACTCATATCATAAACACTCAGAGGGATAGAATTGAAGCATTCTCCTTTCTTTCTCCTCTTTAACAACATCGCAGACTTGGTTGGACTGTCAAGAGGTTCTTAGCTCTCTTTATTTAAAGCTCCTGACTCTTCTTCTTTCTCTGACGACCGACACTTAAAAGTGCCAGTCTGACTCTTCTTGCAGTTTTTTTTTGTTCTGTTTTTTTATGTTAACATGTCTCTCTATATGCCTTTGGTTGGAAAGACAAGAGATTAGCATGAGTCAGATAATGATTCAGGACACCAGGTGGCAAATGCCTAAAATCATGCGCTCTCTCTCTCATTTCCTCTCACTTGTTCATTGCCTCCTCTATACTCTTCGCACTGTCACTGCTTCTCTTTTTGTTTGCCGCCTCTTCTCCTTTTTCCCCATTCTCCCCTTACAATTTGTCTCCCTTAAATAAAAAATAAAACTCTCTCCTCACTCATGTCGCCTCCTGTTCCCGACGCTGGCCATGAGTGCGCCCCAAACTTACTAACCCATCGTTTCACGGGTGGGCGGGGAGAGGTTAACAGGGGCCAGATAAAGAGGGTAAAGACAGATCGAGTCAAGAGGGAGATCGATGGCCAGATGTGTGGAGATAAACAGGAGTGTGTCGGATTGAGGTGGAAATTGAGCACGAATCTCAAGAAGCTTACCGGGAGGGGGGGTAGCAAAAGCGTACTCCTTGTATCGTGTGCGTGCCTGAGGGAGGGCGGTGGTGTTGGTGGGTAATTTTGAAAGAGTGGGACATGGGAATGTGTAGCGAGAGGCAGAGAGGGTTATAGAGAGCTGTGTTGAGGTGGATGGAGGCAGGGATAGAGAGATAGAAGGAGGGGTGGTGATCCTGGGGGCCTGATGACTCATGGCTGTGCTGCGGTTTGTGCGTCACTGGCGCTGGCTGGAGGAGGAGATAGTGGAGAGGTCTACGCATTTAATTACAGCCTTCCAATTTAGACACACTGTACACACACACCTACATACACACACTTGCATCAAATAATATCACAAAGGATTGTCTTGCAAGTTCACTAATTGGCACGTATATGCGGAGAAGCGCTCAAAGATCTTTGCCGCATGTTTGGAATACCTGCGACCGGAATGATATTCAATCTTTTCGCCCTGCGTTCCTTTGGTTTCAAGCCAATGATTATGGCTCAGCTGCCTCCTTTTCAGACAGACCTTGAGGCAAAAAACTTATCAACCCAACCAAAAGAAAAAAAAATCCATAATACCAAATTGCACACTATGAGCAGCTGCACCACACTGCTTGTGACTGGAATATGAAATAGAGTCAGAGACGTAGCAGGGAGATGTGGAGGACTCGCTTTGATGACGCAGTGGGGCAAACTCTTCTCCACAGATTATACCGAGAGAGTTTTCACAATCCAGCCTATGCCGCGTGACGTCCAAGTCGTCCTGCTGGTTAAAGGTCATCCTGGGAGCAGGATTTCTGCATCGCCTGTTATTGTTGTTGTCTAATTTTTCACACTTGGAAGGCTCCCACCAAGACACAAAACATCTGAGGGAGGTTGTTGTGCTTTTGATTTTTTGACATTGCAAATATCCTTGTTTCAGGATATATTTGAAAACCTTCTTGCAATTGACATTTCTTCCATGTATTTAGAAATGCTCCTTAAAAACATTCTTTCAGTGAAACGTTTCACAAAGCAGTAACGTTTCACAAAGCAGTGCATTTATTAACCTGAAACAGGTGTAAAAAGAAGAACAAAGGAGGGTAAATAATTTTAAATACCAGTGTTGCCTGTATGCATTTGTGGTATTTATTTCACACAGATATGCAGACTTTATTTTCTTGTATCTCAAAGGTAAACATTTTGGCTGTGCAGACATTCAGTACAGCTTAGTGTAACATCAAGCAACTTCAGATTTCCTGCTGTTTTCCATTTCACAATTTTTCTCTTTTCAGTGTTTTCTTACTTCTCAAACAACTGAGTGAAAACACATCTAGCTTTTTGGGTGTTATTTGCATTTTACTCAAATAATGATTCAACTTAATGCTGAAGCTTTCTTCGATGTCGCCATTGTGGTAAGGTCTCAAATTATTCCCATAGTAGTATATCCCAATTGAAACAGATTTACAAAAAAAGAAAGCATAAAGCCCAAAAACAGTTGAGAATCAATGGTAATTTATTATTTTTGATAGGAAACCCGTTTGCTACGTTTTCACACATAAAAGAACAGAATAAAAACACAAATACATGACACAATAAATATACTGTACAAAAACAAGTCAGCCAATCTTTGATCAGTAAGCATACACCAGCAGAGCCCAAATATTGCATAAAACAATTTATGAGAACTGTAACCATAAATACAGTTATCAGATATAGTTTTAATTTTTGCCATTTTTAATTTACCTTATTACATACAGAGAGTTTGGTTTATCATACTAGGCCAAACACAAACATGAGATACTGATTTTTAAAACATAATTTTTAATATGGGATAATATTTTAAAATGGTAATATTTTTTTGCTAATTTAATTATTTAAATGATCAAAAGTTAAACCCTGATGCATGTATGTAGCCTTTTATTTTGACTGAGGGTTTTGTGTCAAAGATTCATGAAGCAAAAATTATCAATGAGGTTCAGAAAAACAGGACTTGTGTTGTAGTTAATAAAATAAAATTATAAATCAATTTTAAAAATGCTTTATTTTATATTCTTATATATTAATGTATTATATTTTGTATGAGAATTAAAAGTGTATCTTGTAGATTCATCTTAAGTTTAAGGAGAAGAAATGCATGGTTTTAGATTGTATGTTTCTTTGTAATCCTTCGAGAAATTCATTAATATGAAGAAAGCATATTACCTTTATCACCATTAAAAGAAGCATTTCAAAACACAACAGCATGAAAACATTTCTGATTTTTGCTTTCCTTCAAATATATACGTTGAAATTGTTCAGACAAAAGGCCCACCTTTCACTTAATTTCCCTTCCTCTCACGTCCAGACACATTTACCCTCCATGTGCACCAATTACACCCTAAGAGGTAGCAAGCCTCACTCTTAAACAATAGGACCAATCAGTTGCCCTCTCTGGCTCTCCCCCAGCCTCGCATGCCCCTTTACTACACTCTATTTTGCAACCGAGAGTGCAGGGGGGATAATTTTCCAAACAACAGCGTTGGAGGGGTGGGGGAGAACGGCATGAGGGAAGAAGAGGGAGAAAGAGATAAAGAGAGAGAGAGTCACAGTGGATTGGCCTGTTCAGAGGCTAAAGGCAAATCTGACAACTCAGCACTGAATGCAGGTTTTACTCCTCACAGTAAACCCTGACATAGGTTCTCCAGAGATGTGAAAAAAGGAACAAAAACAGTGAACAGAGGTTCACGCTTCTGTACTTTAGAAATGTATTACAGAAATCTGCCTGCATATAAGAAATATTTAAAGTGATTCAAATAAATCTTAGAGCACTTTTGTTTTGTTTTGCCTGCTTTTATGTTGCTAAAATCTTAAAACATAAAAAAATGTAATCCTGTGCATTTTATCAGCAGTATATATTTATTATCGTTCAGGAAGGGGGGTTCTCCCCAGCAGTTTTCCAGGTCTTTCAATTTAACGCCTATTTCCTTTCTCATTCATGTCCGCTATCATGAGTCGTCAGCAGCTAAGTCCCTGGGGAGGGAAATCCCAGCTGTCACTAAATAACTTTTCAGATCACACCAATGAAGCTAATGTCCGCGGACGCCAAAGGCCGCGGAGTCCATTTAACAGCCACTTAATGCATGAGCACACAAGTGGCACACAAGCATGCGTGCACGGTCACACACACTGACGCAGCCACGCAGCGTGTCACGGATTACCCTAACCGAGCTAATGATCTCCTCGATGGGACAACTGGGACTCTTCTGAGGCTGTCTTCAGCCTGATGTCCCACTGGGACCCGAGGAGAGCCTCCGGGGTAATTATAATGTAAATTCCATGTGTGTGTGTGTGTGTGTGTGTGTGTGTGTGTGTGTGTGTGTGTGTGTGTGTGTGTGTGTGTGTGTGTGTGTGTGTTTTATCTTGCCTGGATTTGCAGTTCCCAAGATTAGGTTAATCTGCTCCTGTCCTTTTTGTCCAGGACGGTTTGGGGTTCGATGGCAGTAAAATTTTTGTCCATGAATTAGTGACTTGGGGAAAAAAAACATCTTAGTATGTTTATTCCAAAATATAAGAGATGTTCATTGTTTGAACATTAAAAAAAAAGTAATGTAAAACCCCAAACATAGGGTCAATAAAATACCCAGTAAGATCAGATCAACTTCTTTAAATATGACAAACAGAAAACTGCCAAAGATATTTTAAGAGAACATGCGATGCTCTGAGGATATGCTTTTCCAATGAAATCAAATATTTAGATCAAGCAGTCCGAATCAGACTGGAGAACGGTGAACACAAATAGAGGGGGAGGGAGCAACTGAGAGAGATGGATGGGCTAAATGGATGGGTGACGGATGGCAGTTTTAGGCGGAGTGAAGGCTGAAAATGAGGTGGCATCCTCACCCCCTTTTTTATTCTCCACACTGCCTTTGTTTCGGCTCCTGGCCCTCATCATCACCCATCATCATCATAATTGTTTAGCCCTCCCTTTCTTTATCTCTGTGTGTCACCAGCCTCTCATCCCACCCCTTTTTCTGTGACGCTCGCCACGCCAATCAGATCGTAACATGACTTTATGGCTCATTACACCTGGGCTGAAGCATTCGATGCTCATGGACAGCTTTCACTTTGTGGCAAAGAAGTAATCATTAAAAAAAATTTAAATCAAGATGCAAACATTTGGTTTGTCGTGTCATTTGTCACCTTTTGTCTCTGCTGTGTCCAGGCACAAACGCATGTGGCATCATGTGTTCTGGAGCTGCATCCTCGTTACACCTACTGGAGAGCACTAATGGACAGCGTGAGGTTTGGTGCTGGGAAAAATGGAAGTGGAGGAAGGTAATCGTAGGAGAAGCAGAAGTAGAAAAAAAGGCAGCAGAAAACATTGTGGTCATCTGCAGTGCGATGAGTCACCTGTAGTCAACACACTCACTCTCTCTCTCACACAGGCACATATATCTACACACACACAAGCCCAAAAATGGAGCTGCCACAGCTGTGTAGCTACTATGCCACGTTGTCTCATGGATTACATTCACTGAAAACATTACGCTCTCAGAGAAATCAGAGTAAACAGACGGAATCTGAAAAAAAGAATAGCAGATTGATGATTTGACCTTTCACAGCCTCGCTGCTGAAACGGAGATGTTTGCAAGATGATTAACTGACAAACAAAATGTTAATCAAAGAGCAAAAATTTGTATTTGTATGATTTACTCCTGGCATGATGTTTCCTTTGTCGTAATTAGTGCAAACAAAATCTGTGGGTGAAATCAGCCGTTTGTATCATGTGTATTTTCCTCTGCGTCTTTTCCGTTCTTTTTTCTTTTTAAACCAACAAATGGTAACATATGCTACGACTCGATGGATTCTAATACTCAACCCAGAACCACAAATGCAAACAAAGGAGCCATATCAAAGAAAGTTATCAGAGCTTCGTTGAAGTCTTTTAGAGAAGAATTAAACCAATGCTTTGAAGAAAGTTTAGTCTGTCAAAATGCAGATTTATTTATTTCTGTAGCCTGAATACTTTGTGTGTAAACCTTTTCATACATCAGGTTTCAGCAAAAGATGCAATGTGTGTAGCAATTAGGGATGTGCCGATCAGGTTTTTTTCTGCCGATCCCGATACCGATCACCCCTGAGGGCCGATCGCCGATTCCGATCCCCGATACCGATCACATAATTATTATTTATTTATTT
>CAEGAF010057625.1:0-28463 GCA_903067075.1 Micropoecilia bifurca | reverse complement strand
TAATTGCCATTGACACATTTTCTCACACACATTAATATATTTGGCATTCAAAGAAATGACTAAAGACAGAGTTTCTAACTTTTGATGTGATTATTTAATTGTTTTGGGGCATTTCTGAATAAAGAGCACAATGTTTTATTTGATAGAAATATTATAATTTTTATATCGAAATTGATGAACAGACACATTTTTACAGTGTTTTATTTAACAATATATTTACATAATTCCATAATTTAATGTACATTTAACATTTCAAGACAACAAATAATTTTCCTGTATTTATTTTTTATACGTTAATAAGTCAGTCATTGTCAAACATTAACTACATATTTTTCTTACTTTTTTCCCCAAATAATAAATATTTATTACAGTTTGTCAACTATTGACAGCAAAGAGTGAAAAATAATTATAACAGTAAATTATTTTTATTTCATTACATAAGCTACATTAATAAATTAATACTTCAGATTTAGATATTTAAAAATACACAAAAAGTGAAAGAATAGAACATGTATTTATTATACTGGGATCACTGGTCACAGGCTTCAGTCTGCTGGTCCCACTGGGAGACTCAATGACTCTGAGACGTCCTGGTTCACAGGCTGAAGCCAAGGATAAAAGAGAAATTATCCAAAAGTGTAATAGAAAATATGTACTATATATGTTTCTTTCACATTCAAAAAGACCTTTTCAGCTTGTTGGGCTCTGACCATCTTTAGCATCTTTATAGCTAAATACCGACCTGGTGAAGCTGAGCTGGAAACAGACTGAAGACCAGCAGCTCCAGCTCTGATCCTGACTGATATTTACTCACTAAATCATCTGGTTTTTAATGAACTTCTCCTCTAACAGCGGTTTTTCATCAGCTCTCATTAGAAAACAGTATGAAAACATTAGCTGCTATGCTAACAATCAGCCATTATTTCGAAGCTACATAGGAAATATTTTCCAGATGTTTAAGAAGCGAATTTCTGGCTGCAAGGTAAAGTAATTCTGATCTTTCATACTTACCTGGGGAAGATAATGAGAATGAACCCAGTTTGTTTAGTACGGTTGAAACAAGTCTATGGATGCTTCCTTCTGAGGACTTGAGGCAGCAAGATATCCCACAATGCAATGCGCCACCAGCAGCGGTAAATAGAGAAGGTCAGTACAGAAATGTATTGCATTTTTACTACCATTAATTGCCACAAAAACACATTTAAATTTGTTTTTAGGCGAGAAAGTGGACCTTATGGCTTCATCTATCCACTCAGTTCATCTAGAATATTCATACTTTAATATTTGCTCCGGAGTTATTCGGAGTAGCATAGCTCCGCTAACAGACCGGAGGAGCTGCCAGTTTATCGGGCGGTTGGAACCTGTTTTCCCCGCCAACCGCAGCCTGACTTCAGCAAGTCACTGTCGACGTCTGGAGACGTCTTCCTGATGCAGGTTTTAGTGCCGGAGCTCAAACACACTTTGGACTTGAAGCTTGAGGAGCAGCAACACATCGAGATCATGCAGATCCAAACCTGCTGATGAAACAGGAAACACAGAGATGATTCAGCCAACACTTCCATCTAGTGACAATATTCAGGTTTTATTTCAACTGAAGATCAAATAATGTATTTATTGGTTGTTCGTGTTGTCACTTTTATAATGTTTCTATGTCTCCTAAATGTGATGTGTTGTTATAAACTAAAACACACAAAATCAGCAAATATTTGACATAAAATAGATCCATACATTGAGCCATATCAGGTTTAAATCTTTGTAATGTTACAATGATCCTCATTATGTTTCTTCTGGTATGTTAAGGTTATCAAAGAGACTTTGATCTATTTGGATTTGTGATTTAAAAATGTGTCTATTATTTATAGTTTAATTTTACACTATAGGATGCAGAACCATTCTATATTATTCTTTTAAATCACATTTTTAATTAATGTGGATGTTAAATGTAAAAAAATTAACAATTTAATCAGAAATGATTTCTGATTAAATTCTCTGTTTTCATAGTTTCATGGATTGTTCTTTTTTTTTTTTAATCCCTTTTCTACACGGTTTTCATGTTAAATTGCACCCTGGACCTTCTGGTCACAAGACGACCACTCTACCCTCAGAGCCACAGCCACCCTAAAAAATCCACTGCTTGATCCTTTTGCTAATCTTTTCTTAAAATGCCGATTTAAGCAGTATAACAAGCTACAATTCAGTGCAATTTAATATGAAAAGTGAGTAGAAAAGGTAAACTAAAGGACAAACCATATAAGCACAAGTACAGTGAAAGTAAACAGAAGAAACTTTAATTCTTAAATCAATACGTTGCTATCACATTTCAGCAGCAAAGTGCTTTAAAACGACAAAAATACACACAATCAACAATTAGAGCATTACATTCTGTCAAATGTTGTCGTTACGCATCAAAACGTTGATTTTGATGCGTTTCAAAACCAACTTTAAACGTAGTTAGTACAGGAACTGAACTCAATTGTTGACATGGCTATGTTACATTATTCTAATATCTGGGGTAAACAAAACAGTTTAGCTCATGGTCTCATATAACAACATCTATGGAGGGAAAAAGGATCAACGTTAAAATCAAGCCTGCTAAAGGGGTCGAAGTGAAGTGTATTGTGGGTCGAAGTGAACAGGGTCAAGGTGTGTGAATAGCCCTTAATATTGCAGCACGTTCCAGTACACCTTATCCAACTTTATACCATCAACCGCCCTGCTTCGAGTTATAAAGCTGCGCAAAATAACTCCTTACATAACGCTGAAATGAAGTAAAGTTACATAGAGGAAGCGTGACGTTGAATTCCAACTGCAGAACCGTGCAAGAGCCGATTGTGGGAATCGGGAACAAAGCCGCTCTGCATCTTCTGTCACACTGATGTCAACTCCAACACATCAATCCACTTCATTTACCCTCCAGTGACAGGTCAAGATGAACTCTTATCAACATGTCTAATGTTCACACAGGAACTACCCATAAATCCTCTTGTTTATTGGCCTCCATTAAAGCCGTGTGTTGTTTTCCTCAGACCTTGAGTTAATCTAAGATGCTTGGCAGAGATTTTACAGTAACTACAATCAGGGCATTTTGTAAACAAGTATTTAACCGCAGCCTTCGATCGTACATGGTCGCTTTTACCTGCTTTCCAAAACAACACAAAAGAACACACTCCGCTCCATGATAATGTGACAAGCCATAAATTATTTGTAGACGATTTTTCTTATCACATTCACACGCCATCACATCCTGAACACAAAGCAAGTCTAACTCTAGAAATAAACTAAAATGCACAAAGAAGCTGAAAAACAAAAGGAATTAACTTATGAGTCATGACCCAACCACAACACATAACCAGGAAGAATGAAGTGAAATTGGAAAACCCAAATGACAACAATAAAGAAGTCAGAAGCGATGCAAAAACAAGTGATAAAATGCAAACACCAGTGGATCGTAGATCGTTGGCCCACGCCTGGAAGAAGAATGCTCAACATCCGGTGTTCAGCAAAACAACTTTCAGGTCAAAGGGAAGCAAGAGTTGCATCAATCAAAAAAAAAAAGCATTACTATAAACTCCCAAAACGTGGTTACAATGAGCTTAAACTAATCTTGATCTTCATCTGATCTGCAGCTTTTTTGAAATCCTCTGCTGCTTGTGACTCAAGTTTCAACACCACTTTGGTTCAACTTTGTGAGCTAACAGCATAACAGCATGCTAACCTCTCTTCCTGTAACACCCGCAGGTGCTGCTCTTTGGTTGTGTAAGCATGTGGCCTGATGCGAAAGGTCACGCTCTGTTTTCAGCCTTCCTGCCATTCATAACAGATAACCTCGTGCATAACATATTGATTCAACAATTTGTTGGCAGATTCTTATTAATGCCTCTTCTGTTTCTATCCCTGTTTTGCATCTGATGTGCTTGGGCACAATCTCTTCCACTGGGCTGGATTTGACTGCAGCATCTTTGCGTGCGGACACCCCTGATTAAGCCCCTTCGACTGTGTGCGTGTGTCGGAGTCTGCCATGTTCTGTAAGCTTTAGCCTGTGGCTGCCGTGTTAAACAGATGATTTACCAGGTTTGCGTGCACGCACACAGACCACCGAGGATGAGTTCGCCCAGAAGCCTCTGATTCCTACAGGCGCTGACCTGCACCCACCAAACTCCACCAAAGGAGCTTCTTGGAAAAACAGCACATCTTTAGGTGAACAAACACAAGGAAAACTTTGACTGGGCCGTTCTAATAGTCTAAAGTATGAATATACTTTATGATTAGGATAGCTATGAGATGAATTTTCACCATTTTTGGACTGAATGCTAATTTTAAAGGATGTAAAATCTACTTTTTTATAGCTTTACATCATTTTAATGTGTTAAATAATCATCAAAAACATACCTGGAGTGTTTTGAGTCTTTCATGCACGTTTGAGAAATCCCTTAATCTCCATGGCAATCATTAAGCAGTTCAAAACGCCTAGGCGAACGTAGCCCCGCCTTCGAATCACAGCTCCTCCCCTACTGCGCTCATTCAGATTAGCCAACAGCAATTAGCAAACATACTTATTGGACCTGCTTCTCAGTGAAAAGCTGCTGAAAATGTTGCTAAAGGGTTAATAATAGAGGAGGCATGTTGTGATGAATTCCTGAAGTTTCAGAAAGAGCGGGAGCTTCTTAAAGAGAAAGAGGCATTAAATGCATTTTTTTCATATTTAATAGCATTTTGTATAAAAACTTAAGGTAACTAGTCTGTAGTACTTGATTGTGCTACAAAATAGCACTATGTGCCAGAAGAATACATAATACTGACCCTTTAAATAGTGCTATAGTTGTTGGTTTCTAACTGTATTCCAATATTTGCTCAGTGAATCTTAGTGAATTTACTGGGAGGTGTTTTAGGACAATCAGACATTATGAGGCAGAGAATGATTTGGAAATAAGCATTGATTTAATTTAAAATTATATCCGGGCAAAATACTTAGAAAACAAGACAAGTTTCCATATATGAGAACAGTCAACATAATTGTGTGTGTTTCCACTACTAACGTCCATCAAATATGAGCTGAGTGGGCCTTTATCTGTGTTGTGTGATTATAAAAGCCCTACTATTGGTCATAAAAACATACACATTAGAGGCTTTTGCTAAGACTTGCTTGTGTTTGCGTAATAAAATGTAGCTGTTATTGTGATACTTTATTTAATCATTGTTTTACGTAAACCAGACAAGCAAGCAAAGCGGTAGTATTATTGAGCTGTTTGTCTGCTTATAAGTCAGTGTGTGTGTGTGTGTGTGTGTGTGTGTGTGTGTGTGTGTGTGTGTGTGTGTGTGTGTGTGTGCGCGTGTGTGTGTGTTGTCCTGTGGCCTGGGTAACTCAGGGATGTGTACTTTCTGATAGATTAAGTCTTACATAATTTCACATTCCACTCAGCAGGTAAACAAGTCGGGGTGGGACTAAAGGTCAAAAACAAACAGATTCTGGCTCAGGCTTGGAGGCAGACACCTGAGCCTCAGGCAGATCCAACCCTCAGGGACCCATACGTGGATAAAGTAAAACAATCATCACGTTGACGGGGTTTAGAAAAATCAATAATGAAAAGAAAAAAAAAGAAAAATGCTTTAATGGACTCTTTGTTCATTAAAGTCAGGGAGTGAGGATTCTGCAAAGCATTGATTCAGAGGCGCAAATCTATGACTCTGATTCCTTTAAACTCCAAATGTAGAGAAATGTTACTGGCTGTCAAGAGGGGATAATTAAAGTCGATAAAAACACGAGCTAGCAGTTGTTTTGGGAGAATCTGCCTGACTCTGCTTTAGCCGTGCTCTCGATCTGGTTCTTTTTAAATGAGAGTAAATTTGAACAAAGAGTCTGTCTTGCAGCTTTTAGGTCGTTTGTAGTATCATTCCAAATCCAGAAATCCAGTCTGGTTATGAGCTATGAGAAACTGCTTTGTCCAAAGCTTCTAATGCCAAGCATTACAAGCTCTAGGCAAAAGCCTCATTAGCATCAGTGTTTCACTGACACCACTATAAATTGTAACCAAAGACATATTTGACACAAGTATGTTTATGCTCTGATGTGTTTTAGATTTTAAAACACAGGCGGCATCAGACTTTATCTCGATGCCGCCTTCAGCCCAACCAGCCTCAATTATATTTACATTTACAGATGATGAACATTTTAACCACAATGACAAAATTACATACGTTTGCTTGACTTTAGGTCTTATGTTTTTGAAAAACCTTTAAGCTTTCTTGTTATGGTTTTCTTGTGGCCACCCCTTTCCATTGCTACCCTGGGCAAATGCCCATGTTAGCCATGTGAACATACTGCATCTCTTCATGTTACGCATCTGCCAAAACACAAACACAGTAAAGTTTTACTCCCTTTCTTTATGTTTCCTTTTCCAGCAGTCTGAATTTCTCAACACCTGCAAGTGAGTTGAGAAAGCACACGCATTAGAGGCTTTTGCTAAAACTTGCTTGTGTTTGCGTAATAAAACGTAGCTGTTATTGTGATACTTTATTTAATCATTGTTTTACGTAAACCAGACAAGCAAGCAAAGCGGTAGTATTATTGAGCTGTTTATTGAGCGTATTGCACTGACACTGATTTGTGTTCACACATGAGAAAATATCTTTAAAAAAACGTCTTTGTAGCTCAGTGTCTCTTTGATTGTGTTTGTTTTCGCCCAGTAAAGGTCAGAAATGCAGATGGAAACATGAATAATCCCCTCAGGATTTATGTGCATGACTGTATGTGCGCAGCAAACTCACCATAACTCCTAATCTTGCTTTGCGTGTTGTGCGCTGGATTGCGATGAAAGACTCCAGGCTAAAAATCTCAGCAGGCCATGTTTCCAAACACATGGGATTAAGTGTTAGAGAGTGAAGTGTTTAAAGTGGGTGTTTACTGCATACTGCTTCTGAGAATTGAAAGAGATTTGTCTGATCACAGAATTTGCAATGAAAAAGCAGGTTTTCTTGATATATATCAGATTAGATCAAATCAAAATCATAGTCTGTGACCTTTATAGTCAGAATAATATCTAGACCATTGGTTGATCAGCTACAGTGGTTTTTGTTGGCATTTATTGCAGTGAATACAATGAAGTTGTCTGTTATATGGCAATTTACTCATATTTATAAACAAAGTATACAACAGGGAGACCTGAATCATTTCATGAAAAGCTTATATTCTGATCATACACATCATCACCCTGACTGTTTATTTTTAGAGAAACTCTTGTTCGTTTATGAATTGAGGAGTAGTTATTACTTTAGACCAACGTTTAATAATATATTTTTTATTTACATATTTCTTAAAACCATCTTCATGTCGAGACAGTATGGTATCAGACCGATAATCTGTGACAATATTCCATTAGCACCTTTTACTTGTACTTATTTTATTATGAATTATTGCTCCTCTTAGTTGAGTAAAATTTCTGGATTTTCTACCCACTTAATGAAAAACAAACATGTTTTAACCAAAAATTCACCAGACAGACACAGACCTGCAGGTTTTTATGAAAGTTTTATGTTTTTTATTGAAAAAAACTGATTTGGAAAAAATATTATTTTGCCTGATTTGTTACTTTTGTTACTTATATGAATTATTGTCATTTTAAGATACCAAAATTTCCACTTAACTTTATATGTTGGTCCATCTGATGATGAAATTTTTAAATGTTAAATAATTAATACTATAATCAGTTACTAAACTTTTTTTTACTCTTAATTGGATGGCTACTTTCTACTTTAACTTGAGTACAACCTATTGGATACTCTACTCACCTCTTTGTTGAAATTGTCTTTTACATGTATGACTATTTATATCTAACCTAATTAGCCCTAACGAGGATCGGTGTCTCTAATAAGTTGGTTGAGTTATGTCTCCACCAGCTTCCCACAGCTCCAGCAGGGATTTCCAGCTCTCCAGGACTATTGGAGCACAGAAGTGAGTCACCAAAGAGATGCAAGCCAACCCAGTACTGGCCTTCTCACAGCGCTGTCATTCCTGAGAATTTCCATTGCGAAACATGTTTGTGAGCATCAGCCGATGAGCCAGCATGCAGACTGGGAGGCTGGAGTCTTCCACTTGGTAAACAGCAGCAGGAGTGTCTGCTGTACGCGGTGGGAAAAGACCTGATCTCCACAGGCTGTCCAAGCACGTCGAGTCTGAACGCCATGGCCTGAAATGTACAAAGCAGCAGAAAGAGGATCTTTCTATCTATGTTGCACACAAGCAACAGCGTGTGACTGGTCTGTTGATTCAGCAGGGGGAGCATAAAGGCTGCATAATGCCTTCATGATAAAGTGCTGAGTAAATACAAGAGATTTGGAGAAAAAAGGGTTAAAAATGTATTAGCATTAGCAACAAAGTCTAAACAGACCTACTTACACTTGCAGGTGTTGAGAAAGTCAGACTGCTGGAAATGGAAACATAAAGAAAGGGAGTAAAACTTTACTGGAAAAAGTCCACAAATGCCAGAATGCCTAGATCTGACCATCCAAGCAAGCAAGTCTACAAAACCCCTAAAATGTGTGAAATGGTTCTGCCACAACATCATGTTACAGAATAATATGCTTGAGCAGTCAAAATGACAGCTCAGGTTTAGCTTACATGGCAGGTCTGCAATGGTTTCCTCCGTTGAGGAAACCATTCCTCAACGGAGGCAGCAGGGATCACATTCAGATGCTGTAGATTGAAGGAAACCCCTTAAACATCTTACTTTAGTTATTTCAGCTTTGGGGGTCATGCTAACTAAAACAAGGTTCATTGTTGTTTTTTCCAGAGATAAGCACAAAACATTGACATGAAATTTTATTTTGGAAGAACTGTATCCTGTTATACACATTCAGTAGCAAAGTTCATGGAATGAATGTACTTGGTAATAGAGAAAAATATTTTTGCATTGAAAAATTAACACAAGAATTACATTATTATGGATAGTTTTCTGTTATGATACCAAAAAGCATCAATAATCTATGTACTGTATCTATGTGTTTTTTTTTTTACTAAAATCAAATAAAATGTCACAACAGAAGAGTATTAGGACCACGGAACAAAAACAAAATAATTCTGACTTTTTTCCCTTTAGCATTGTGATCTGTTTTTTTTGTAATTTTAACTTTGTCTTCCGAATTGCATTTTTTTTAGGATTCTTACTTTTCAAAAATTTCACATTTTCTCCAGTATTCAGATTTTTGTTTGGAGAATTTTCACTTTTTCAGAATTCAGATTATTTTTTTTTCAGAATTGTGGCATTAATTTCAGAATTCTGACCTTTTTCTTCAGAATTTTGAAGATTAATATGAGCATAAAAGTTCAACTGTTGAGATAAAAGTTAGAATTTGTGGAAAAAAGTTTGAATTTTGAGAGAAAAAAAATCCGAATTTTGAGATTGAAGTTATATATTTATTTATTTTCAGTTGCCCTAATCTTCTTCTATACATTCAACTTCCTGCGTTCACAGCGATTTAAAGGCAACAGTTTGTATAAACATGATGTGACCCCGACATTTTCACGATTTATGTCACTATGTTATATTTTCACAGGATAATCCGTGCAGCGTGCCTCGGTCATCTCCTCGGTGAGGAGCCAAGGCTGACTGCTGTAAGTGGGTCACCGCTCCGCCCTGCACACTGCTGCGCCGTGGAGTTCGCTGAGCCTGGCTGAAACCCTCCTTAGGCTGATTCAGGGAGAAATAATGGGGCCAGTGACTCCCAATCCCCTGAAGAACCTCAGCAGGGGGGAAAAAAGCCCAGTGGAGCCAAAGCAGGCCAAACCCACATGCCTGTATTTTACTTTAACGCTGCTTTAGTTCACAGCAAAGTGGCTACATGAGGTAAATAAGGACCATCCAGTCACATGATTGGACCTTAATGCTGTAGACCTGTTAGTAATAAAATTACCAAATCCCAGTTCAGCCACTTATTGAGTTAGGAGTGGGTTTTTAATTTAACCACACTAATGTGATCTCATTTAGGAAGCAACACCTGCCCTCCCAGTTCAAAGCAGGACGTTTACTGGTCTACAATCGGATCCCAGTCTGTTCCAATCCTAACGGGAAAACTCAGCATCCCGTAAGCTGCATTTAAACGGCTGTGACAAAGGCACAGAGGAGTCTTTTTACATTTTTTGCTTACATTTTCCATTGCAGTATGTAATCTGTGCAGAGGAGAGTGAGGAACAGCGTGTTCCTACTGACGGCACGTTGCTGGATTTTTATACGAAGCTGTTTCTGCCTAGCAGCAGAGCAGCGTCTCTAACTGTGTCAAGCTGCTAATTAATACAGCTGGAGGTAGGCCTGCCCCCTGCAGAATGCACATGTGTGTGTTTATGTTCTGTACATAATGTACAGAACACACTTAAAGGTCACTTTTTGTGTCACACACACACACACACATAATAAATGCAAAATTCACATAGACTTCATTTATCTATGTAAAAATAAACTTTTAATCAAGTTTTTCTTTTAAGCTAAATCTCTTTTGGTCCTGTCTGACAATATGAAGTAGGCTAAAATATTCCATATTTTAAATATGGTCATAAGCGGAACTCTTCCCTAACTTCCAAACTGTGTCATCTGGGAAAACTGTGGCTTGACAGGAAGTCATTTGCTCACGATTAGCTTCCTGGTTCCTTCACTGTCAAATAAAGTTCTTCACGAGAGAAACAGGACATCCTGTGTGTGTACAGGAAGTGATTTGAGTTCGTGCCAACGACAGAATTAGAAAGTCAAATTTCCAAGATAGATAAGACAAAAAAAAACCCCAAAAAACAAGAAAGTTGTGACTCTTTAAATAATTTATTTATTTATGTTGGTTGCTATCCATAATTAATACAGACAAAAGCAATACTTGACTACCAGAATTTATAAATCATATTTATCTCTTGTGAGCATCACAATAAACAGCATATTGAATTATGTACAATGGAAGACAACACATTCAGACTGAGTCAATCCAAGTAAAGAACGATCCGTTCAGACACAGAAATGGGAAAAACACTTCCAGACACATCAACAACAAAATTCCCAGCAATGAAAAACACTTGGCAGAAAGAAGAAAAAATATATAAAGGGAGCAAAAGAGCTCCAGTTTAATGGAAAAAAAGGATCAATGCAATGTTACATTTGGTTCCATAGTTGTAAACTATTTTTGATTCATGTCAATATTGCATATGCCATTAGGTAAAGTGTGTCAACAAGGCAAATAGATCTCTATAATAAAATAAACCAAGTTTTTTTTGTTTTATATAATCAGACTGTGAGGGAGAAAAGCATACAATACACTGTACAGACAGAAAACAAACCCACCCTCCCGTTTTAAAAATCTGTAGCCAAAGTCTTTACACAGGAATAGCATTGCAACCTATAGGTCAAATCTAAGAATACAATATTTTAGGTAAACTCTTTTCTATTTACACAATATATGTACAAACTCTAAAGATAAATAGATACCATAAGTTAGCTTGGTATAGCTCCAATGTTATTTAACACTTTCAAAACAATTTAAAATGTGCGGTGGTCCCGCAAAAATCAGTGATACATTCAGACATGTAAAAGTTTTACAATCTACTGTACATCTAAGGGGTTTGAAGCCAGTTGGTGTCGGCACAGAAGAGTTCAAAAAGACAGCAGTCGTAATAGACGGCGATAAAAACTGTTTTCAAATACCGTAGCAACCATTTCTGGAGGATTGCTAATTTGACTTCCTTTAATTTTAATTCAAAACTGAAGAAATAATGATTTTTTTCTGTGACTGGATGAAAATGAAGCAATGCAATACGGCACTCAATTAAAGACAGTTTTCACATTTACTAGTACAACCTAGTAGCTTACTGCAGCTAACGTTAGCTATTGCTATCAAAGCTGTGATGGAGGTACAGCAGTATACTGAGGCAGTTAGCTTTATGCTACATGTTAGCATTCATCCATATGCTCAAAGTTTTCACTTTAGATATATTTTTAAACTATTTGATAGTTTAGAAGAAAGGAAATATTAAGCTAATTTCATTACAGTCAAGAGTTTTGTTAGCTAACAGTTGATAATGTTAGCAAAGGCTCAAGGTAATTCACCAATTCGTACCTGATTTCGTATGCAAGTTGCCATTTTCTTTCATTTCTTACCAGCAAAAAGGCAGTTTAATTTTCATATATTTTGACAGTGGCTAGCTAAAAGTTGGTAATATTAGAAAAGGCTTAGGGTTAACGTCAAACCGCCTCTTTCCATTTGTACTATACTTCGATTAAATACTTCAGTGATTTATGTCAATTTCCTCCCAGTTTCCATTGATTGTGGTTCTGGTGATCAAACCTAAATACAATCACTGACCTGCTAGTTGTACATGTAATTTACAGAAATAATATAATCAAATTTCCTTATTGTAGATTACTAGCAGTTACAATAAATTATCTTTAAGTCATCAGTTGTTAAAGAATTTCCTGGAAATCCCTGATGTGGGTACGAAGTGATGCATTACTGGAGATGACCAGCACGCATTAGCTAGGCATTATCATTTTTTACACATTTAAATTCGTTAAATAGTAAAGTTTTCTCTTGCCACGAGTCTCCATGATGGTGCTACTGTTTAACTTTTCCCTTCAATACTTTTAGGTTAAGCCGCCTCCACTGTGCCTCCAATCTTTCGTACTGTTGAGTTTGCGTTGGCTCTACCCCTCCGTTATCGTCTCAGAGTTACAGTTGTACAGTCAAGCGATATCACAGCAGGAAGGGCTGCGTCGACCCGAACAACAAGCCTTTGGTTTGAAGGTAGGAGTGTGTGAGGTTTTCAGGCTCAAGTGACTGAGGAACAGTGCCTGGTGTTATTTTTTTTTAGGATTTCAGCTAAGTCACGAAAAGACATGCATAAATATTTAGAAATATATTTTTACTAGTCCAATATGTTTGGACAAAAAACATAAAATGGGTGAAATTATACGTTAAGAAAATACTTTAATCAGCTCTCAAGCAGCCAAACTGGTTCTGTACATTTCAGAAATAATATATATTTAATGGTAAGCTATGCATTTTGCTTTCCACAAGATAATAATAATATAGAGATGTAGGTCTAAACAAATATACCCCAATAGAATATTTATCTCTTATTTCATAGAAAACATAAGGACAGTATACACATTAAGGCATCGGGTAGGTCTTATCAAACATTCATCATCCAAAAAATAAATAAAACATCTAATGTGTACTACTATATATACTTATATATATATTTATTTTTTTCTTGTTTTATGTACTCAGTGTACCTTGGTATTCCATCCCTGCAGAGTGCAGCAGGTTTGACGGTTCTCAGAAACAAACACTTGCACACTAAATCTACCCTCAAGTAAATAAACGGTATCTTGGTACCATTAGAGCCTTGTTATTGTCTGACTATCTTTGCTTCTGTGCTTGTGCCAAAATTTAGGTCACAGGAGAAATGGCCTCTCAAAGTGCAGGGAACACGAGACGCACCAACACACATCTGACATACACTCTCTCTCTCACGCACACCTGTACTGCCTTTAGCGATACACTGCATGCATAGACGGTGACCTGCTTTTTTCAGAGTGTGTGTGCAAGCAGGTGGCTTGTGATGCTGATGAGTCCCACACAGTCTTTTCGGGTCACAGAGCCCGACGAAGGGGCAAAAACAAAACAAAAGGTCTGGTTTTTTTCTTCTTTTCTTGCTTGTTTTTTGTTTCGAGCAGCAGGTCAAGACGCCAAAGATGAGGACAAACGAAGTCCTTCAGTCTGGAAGAGATGAGAAAGAGGAATTTAATGAAAACTTTCAACAAAATCAACAATTCATGAAATATAAACAGAAATTTAAACAATACTAGTGTTTGCATCCAGGTATGACGAGGTTTTAAAAAGAAATGTATAAATTTACCGTGGCCCTCCCTCAAATTGTTGCTGCTTATATAGGCATCAAGTGTAAATAGGGCAGGATTTAAATTAAATTTTATTCTAGATAATCTAGGTTGTGAGGCTTTACTGTCATCTTTCTTGTTTACATTAATAGGATTGTTTTTATGCTTGTTTCTCATTTATTATAGACACACCAATCCGATATTAATATCTGTATCGTTTCCGATATTGTACATTTTTTAAGATCAGATATTGGTGACACTGTGATCCATAAGAGCAAATCTATTCAGTCTATTTCTATGCTTCATACTTGATTATTGATTTTACATTACATTTGTATCAGATTGGTATCAGCTGATACTAAACCCAGGGTTTCACCAGGTGTTTTATAAGCCTGTCGGGCCACCAGGCTTTACTTGTGCCCCACCAGGCTTAGCTTTGCTTATTTACTTAAGTCTTTTCAAAATGTTTGCATTTTTACGACTTTATAGTTGGTGTTCAGGTGTTAATCTTCCAATAACATAATTATCAAGGCAGTTTAAAAATTCCTGTCAACTTTAATCTTTTTTTTTTTTAACTCAAAAACACGATGGACCGCTGGATGAATGACTGCCTTAGCAACCATTCACCAGGTTTAGCAAGTTTTCTGGGGAAAACCTTGAAACCTCAGACATCGGTGTCAGTATCAGAAGTGAAAAAAGTGGATCGGTTCACCAATAAACTATATACATCATAAAATATTCTTTATTCATTAAATTTAAACCATATTTTGGCTTAATTCTTTGCATCAAAAACAAACCAACTAAAATAAATGTTCTGTAATGATTTAGGAATAATCATTACAACGTGAGAACATCTAACTCTTGTTTTTTTTCCCGTCTCAACCCGGTTTGCTCTAACAAACAACACTGGCGCCAATTAAGCAGACCTCTGAGACGGCAGACGAAGGAGCGTGGAGGGAACACAGTGTTGCTCTCGTACTGTACACTGTGAACCCATTCACAGAGTCAGATTGTTTTTCATGCCACAAAAAACCCCCACCACGTTTCTGTTAAATATCAAGAACAGGAAGTTCTGGACGCCTTTTTTAATTGCATTTGTGGATCTGTCATTTATCCCTCCTGACAGGAAGTGTTTTAAATGTGCTTTTATAAGAGGGGAAAGAGTTTTTTTTTTTTTCATCTAAAGCTAATGCACCAGCTGTTTCCTCTTTACATATCTGTGTGTGTTGGAGAAGAAGGCTGCTGCTCTGCAACACTCGTATAATTACATAACCTGGGATGTAGAGCGATGGGGGGGGGGATGGGAAGAGGGGGTCTCGTGTCTCTCTGCTGCCCTTGTTGCCATGGATACTGAGCAGGAGGCCAGGCAACAAGCAGCAGCATCTGTGATATGAAGTGTTCAGACACAAACTCTGCGTTTAGCAGATGTTCATGCAGGGTTTGGTCACGTGTGAGAGGAGGCTGAGTGGACAGAGGAAGGGCTGGAGAAGAGAGTGAAAGTAAAGTCGTGTGGAACAGAAGAGATGCTGCACATTGCCAATCAGCAGGCTGAAAAAACCCCCAATACCATTTATTGTTGCTTCAGCATAATAAACCCTTCCTACAATAGCAAAGGGAAGCAAATCATTTTGAAAATTGTCTTTATGATATTTCAAATTTACTGCCTTATTCTGCTGCATGGAGGATAGAAAAATTAGGTGCTGCCCCTGCCCCTTGTGTTGCTGGCCACTTTTTCCTTGCTTAAAAAAATGGCAAATTCAACAGTTTTACAAAAAAAAAAAAAAAAAAAAAGACACAAACCTGGTCTAGAAACTGAAACATGAAAATAAAAATAATATTCACCAGGTGCTTGTTCTATATTTTCATTACGTACATGTATCTATATAATACTGTAGATATTTTTAATCTAAATATAATGAAACATGGTTATTTATTATTTCCTTTTAGGTCTGTCACGATAAATTGTCCCAGAACATACCACGATAAACGATAATATTGTAGCTTAGAGATAATTTTCAAGCAATATGATCTCCAAAGATTAATAGACTTTAAGTTCTAATAAAACATTTAACACTTTAAGTAGAAGACATTTTAAATATGCAAAATAAATAAAACAGAAGCAACACATAAAATAAATTATGACATCTCCTTCAAAAATGATCAAATCACCAGACAGGATTTTTATCATCCGGTTTTTGGTAAAAAGAGAGAAAAAAACAGAAAAATTATAAACTTATTAAGCAATGAATTGATTTATTACTGTTTGTTTTGTTGATCTAATATCAAGTAAAATCTTGCATTTCTGAGGCGACGCGTGTGTTTGATGATGAAACTGTGAGCACATGCTCACACCTTGTGTTACGTATTACCCAGCTGCTGACCAACGGCGGCTCTCGCTGATCAATCCCCCCCAACCCCCAACCATCTAATCCTGCCTGCAGAGGCTGTAATCTACTCTGGAGCCGCGGCCGGCTAAATGTGGGGAACGCTGGCCACGCAGTTAGCGCTTCTGTCTGGAACATCCCGGCCTAGTTTAGCGCCCATCTCCCTCCTCTCACCTCTCCACCACACACACATAAACACACACACGCGCGCCGCCTGGAAACTCTGACACCAGATCCTTTGGGGCTACGTGCGTATGTTTGTTCTCCATAGATCATGTAACATGGCATTTCTGGATTTCCACTGGTGGCTCCACGAGTTGCCTGTCGTTATGCCAACAGCACCGTGGAAGTAAATAAACTGTTTACCAGATGGTTTGTTTGTATTGATTCATTTTTACGTCGATACAAAGCATAACAAAACAAAAGTGATGGGGAAAATTTACGACAAAATACACACATTTAACCTAGAAATTTAATTCACTGTACTCTCAAGTTTGATGCATTTTGATATAAAAACAAAACGAACGTGGATAAAACTGAATCAAATTAATGATTGTATTTAACTCCCTTGAACTAAATTGGTGGGTTTAGGTCTGAAACAAGGAAAAAAAGCACAATTCTATTTGTAGAAAATATAAAAAATAAAAATAAAACGAGGCTTAAAGGTGGATTACAAAAATTAAACAACTTTGCAGATACAAAATTAATTTATTAATTTATTCCCTAATTTTTTGTTTTTTCAAAATTTTACATTTTGAAAAATATGTTAAAATGTTATATGTTAAAAAATTAAATAGAAAAAAAAGAAACAAGATGTTAATATGTAATTGGCAGGGCCTTATTTCACCCACAGTACACAGCGTACTGAACCACTTCCTGTTGGAGTTAATGAATCTAATGGGGTTAAAGAATTTATTGTTATGCTGCTGGTTTAGTACAGAATGTCTCCTAAACTGAGGAACAGGTTTCTCAAGCTGAAATCTGATTGGCCAGAATGGGGAAATATATAGTAACAGGAAATGAAGGGAAGCTAGAAAGTGATTACTCAGACCAAATAAAACAGGAGATAAATAAAGGTGCAAAGAAAAGTGCTGGGGCCATTTCTATGTAAATAGAAAAAAGGAGTGTAAATTTCCATGAAAAAAATAATTTTCAAGTTTGAGAAGTTGCAATTTTCTTAGAAAAAATAATGAGAATTTTTGTTTCTTGAAAATGAATAAGAATAATCCGAAAATTAGTATTTTTCTAGAAAATGTTAACTTGTCAAACACCTGGTTTTATCAAAAAATGTGAAATTAATCTAAAAACTTCTGAATTTTTTTCTAGATTTTTTACTTTTCAAACTCAGACATTTCCTTGTTTTTTCAAGATTTCTGATATTAATAAAAAAAAATTCTTCTTTTTTCCAGAATTCTCATTTTTTTAAAATCGGAAATTTGCTTGTTTTCTTCCAAAATATTTTGTAAGATTAATCTCAAAATATCTGTTTTTTCTAAAATTCTTATTTACTTTTCAAAACCAGAAATGTATTGTTTTTTTCTAGAAAATTCCTGAGATTAATCTAAAAAAATTCCTTGTTGTTTTTAAACTTTCTTTGACTTTTTAAAATAAGAACTATCTTCATTTTTTCCTGAAGTTTTCTTAAATTAATCTGAAAATATCCGTTTTTTTCCCCTAAAATTTAGTTTTTACTTTTTAAAATGAGAAATGTTATTGTTTTTTTTCTAAATTAATCTAAAATATTTCTGAGTATTTTCATAGTATTTTAGACTATTTAAAATCTGAAATGTCCTTGTTTTTTCCCCCTGAACATCTCCTAGATTAATCTCTAAATGTCTGAATTTTTTCTACAAAATGTATTTTTTCTTAACATACCGTCATCTTTATATTTCCACAATTCTGGATCACATTCTGAGATGTGTTTACTGGAACTCAGAAATACGTAGAAAACGCTCTGTGCAGCATCCTCTCAGCGATGACATCATTCACGCTACAACCGAGTGGATGACGTCGAGGTTGGGGGGTGAGCGAGATTTGAAGAGATGGATGTGGATGTATCTAATCTGGTTTGCAAATTCCTAACGTCCATGTTAACGGGGCGCTCTCTGCGACCCATGGCAGTGACAGATGGTGGACTGTCAATGCAGCGGTGTCGATATGTGCATGAGGAATGGAAATTGGTTGGGGTGGCAGCTGTTTAACCCCTCCTGCCCTTTTATTTCAACCTCAATGCTCTGGAAAGTGGTCATCTGCCACTCTAGCTATCTTACCGCTTTTTTAAAATCACATCCGTCATCTGGGGTTAATTCTAAATATTAATATATCAAACTCCAGCAGCTATGATCCGCAGCTGATTGAGATTATCTTGGACGTGGAGATGGAAACAGAGACGGCTGACTTTGCTAATCTGGGTCTGGTACAGAACATCCACCTGGCTGAGCCGCGGCTAGCCACGGCCGTCAATTGAAGAGCAGAAGTAAACACCGCGATAAGGTCACATGGGTCGAGTGGCGCAAACAAACCCTTGCTGACCCCAATGCCAGCCATCTTGAGTCGACATAATAGGTGGGAGCTTTTACGTTCAGGTGTAAAAACTCACCACTGGGCAAAGTGGTGGCCATCTACACTCGGTTACGGCTAATTCGTTTGGGGTCCTTGCCCCGGTAAGCCACCCAACCAAACTGGATTTCCCGTCCGCAAAGCAGTTTAGTTGGAACAAAAAGCCGCAGGGCTTTGGGTCAGAATGCCCAGCGGGACGTCCGGATGCATCAAACCGTCTCTGCGCCAAAAGTCCCAGTAGCAACAGAACGAAGCAGCCACTAGACAAGCAATCAACTTGTCATCAGAGGCTTAGATTGGGCCGGAGCAGAAAAGGTTTCTTCAAAGCAGAGCCTTAACAAACACCCCTCCTCCAACTGCTCTGTATCCAAAACCATCCTCCATTCCCCCTGCCCTGACTCTTCACCTGTCTTACTTCTGGTAACAGTCTAATGAGGCAGAAGGGCAGCACAGTGCACGTGCCATCCTGCCCATTATGCACACATTCACTGGCTTCCTCTCCCACAAGCAGCAAACCGCTGGAAAAACAACAGCCTGCCATAGGTCTGAGGGAGACGGAGCTGCTCTGCATGCGTACGTGCAACACTCCTCACGTATGTACTTTCTTTTCTTCCTCCCTCTCACTCGTCAGGGAGCTTTATGAGTGTAGTAAAAATATTTTCACCCACAAGGAAACATGAGCTGCGACACATGTCAACCATTTTACCAAAAGCTGCTTTGACTCCTTGTTTTTCTGAATCATAACTGACATGTTACGCTTTTCCAAACATATATATAAATATATATATGTTTACAAATCATCTTAACATAATTTATCAATTTATGACACATGCATTCTGCATCTAGCAAAATGATGTGACATTATTGTCAATTCTTAAGCTTTTTATGTTATTTTTGCAATTATGTACAATAAAAACACTAATTTTTAGTGCTTATGCAGAATATTTTTTGGTAGGGTTAAGTAGTGAGCAACAACAAGTGGGGGAGGGGCGGTGCTGCTACTGTTATACTATTGGGAAAAAACAACAACTTCTAAACCTTAGAGTAGAAATGAAGGATTTCAAGCTCAGTTTGCGTCTTATAACCAGAGTTTGCTGCATTCCAACGTCACTGACTGCGCAAATATGAAGAACTAAAGCAATATTTTTCTCCACATGTGCTAAAAACAAAGCAAAATTCATTTTGTGGAGAAATAAGACACTATTCTAAAAAAAAACAAAAAACAAAAGGGACCTCTTTCATTGAAACGTTTCAAGAAAAACAAACCATGACCTTCAGTGATATAATGACCAAGCACTCTCACTTTGGGGTTCAACACACAGAGCCCCCTCCCCCAAACTCGACCCTGTACGTGCTCACAGGCACTCGCGAGGTCCCTTGGGATGCAGGGGTCAGACCTGTTTACCACTGCCTGCCAGCAGCTCTGGTTGGCTCACAGGGATATTCTGGGACGGAGTATTGATTGCAGGATAGTGGAAATGGTGTGAGAGGGGGCGTTTGTGGAGGTCAACACATCCTAATGCCTGTCCACGTGGAAAAACAATAGCCGGAAATGACATGTCAAGAATCTGCAATTCTTCTCACCAATTAATAGCCTAAAGGTTTGCAATTAATCCCTAACAAACATGAAGAGTTGTGCAGTCGGCTTGTGTATTCCTGACATCTGCAACAGCAGCGCTGCTCTGTCATGGTGCTTGTTTACTTCCAAGCTCTCAGCCTGGTCACGTTTCACCACAGCTTTGTGTTGCATTCACACGCACCAGGGGAAAGACGGGAACACACAGTTCCGGAGCTCACAGAAGCAGCAGGAAGAATTTAAAGAAGGTCTAAAAACGTCCCTTTCGCTTTGTGACATTCCAACAACATCGTGTTAAGTTTTTTTTTTTTTTTACATGCAAATTTCGGAAGCAAGCACAACCGGTGCTAAGAGTTCTGAGCCAATGAGAAGCTGCTGGAGTTTCCTCCTATTTGTGTGCTTTGAAATCCACAGAGCTACTTTGAAGTCAGAGGAAATGCCTTCAGCCTTTTTTCACTTCACTATGTGAGAACCAGTTGTAGTAGCTGTTTAGTGTAGCATTTGTTAGTAATAAAAACACTTCAATTGGTATAAATGAAAGCCTCGAGTAAAGTCATTCCCTGCCCATACTATGCTCTGCTCTCTAAACAGTCCCTAATTAAATTGATCCCACTTTGCAGCAGTTGACTCTTGTGGAGAACTAGACTAAATTAAACCCAAATCATCAGTTTAAATGTTACCTAGATAGGCATGAATTGGAATTGACCCTCACAGGTGTCTCCAATTGTACCCAGCTGTTACTAGAACAAAAAAAATATCAAAAGAGCAAAGACCAGCCTCCTCACTCACCTTTGGCAGTGGTTGCAGTCTCCTTGAACCCCAAACAGACATAAGGTGTGTTGTGTAATCCATTGATGCCCCCTTTGCAGCTGCTGGTGGGTTTAAAGCCAACCAGGTCTCCGCATTTCTCCACATCCCTGTTTTCTAGTAGGTTCAAGGCGATGTAGTTCAGTCCGTTGGAGTAGCCGGTCGAGCTGTGGCGGGTCACGGGACTGCCGTACTCCTCGTCGGAACCCTCACTGCTGCGGGACGAGATGTTCTCCACCGAACTCGGCCTCTTCACAGCGTCGCCGCGTGCAAATGAGGGAAAGACCGGCGTCACTGTGGCCGTGGAGGAGAAGGTTTCTGAGCTGTGGCGCCTTCGCCCTTGTGGATTGGCCCGGATGACCTTGGCAGAGCGGTCTGGGTCCACGGTTGGGGAAGTTGCTGCTCCAAGCAGGAAGACCCCAATCCGTTCAGGAACACCTTGGTCCTCAAGAGATAGCCTCTTCTCCCTGCAGCTCTGGCTGCTGGAACACAGTGTTCAAAATAGCACAAACATTTTTAATAACTCCCACATGTATTCAGAACATAAACTTGAAGCCTTTACTATACGCTTCATCCAATTTAAACAATATTGTATTTTCCTAAACGGCTGAGCTGATTTTGTTCCACAGAAAACTGAGCATTTAATAGGTTCAAGTCTAGACTGAAGTAACTTTCACATAATCATTTTATGAGTTTATATCCAGTATGTTACAATGTAATATGACCATAAATAATGCTGGAAAAGCACCACATTTCATCACATACCTTGAGTTCTGAGGAACAAGCTGTGGGGGTGAGCTAGTCATTGCGAATGTCATCTCAGTATAGTCATTTTTCACCTCATCGACAAAGCTTCGGGAGCTTTTCTCACACTCTACATGGTACACAACATCGTCCTCTGAGCAGGGGCATGAGGACAGCTCAGGCAGGGTGTCCAGTCGCTCAGCCGGAGTGTCAGCCCCCTTGGGCGAGTGCGAGCCCAGCTCCAGGTTCATGTAGTCTGACAGAGATGACCGCCCCGGGCCCCCGCCGCTGGACCCCAGAGATGAAGACTGGCTCTCTGTGGATACGGTGGACGGTGGGGACGATCTGTTGCTGCTGAAGTCGATGTTGATGTACTCGCCGGGGCTGCGGGGCTCTAAGGGCAGGGGATGCTCATTCATGCTGGGAAGGGTCCTCAGGGTGTCCAGAGACAGCCTGTTAGGTCTCCCCATCCTCCCTCTGTAGGACAGATTCTCTGCTCGATGATGCCTGACTGGGGAGGGGACTGAGGGGCTCAGCGGTGATGTTTGAACTGCACACGGCTGCATTACTGAATAATAGTCTGACTCCCCAGTCTTCTGCCTTGAACTCTGTGGGTTCATCAACACGTACTGGCCACTGTCTTCATTCTTGGATGACTGAAGTTTTGCAGGCAGTGTGAGGGAGCCCGTCTGGTAAGCCGGCTTAATTGACGCTGGTTCCCCAGTGAGAGGGCTTAAGTAGTAATCAGGAGGGGTCTGCAGAGGGGGTGGGTTTCCAGGTGACATGTTCATGTATTCGCCGTGTCTGTCGGGGCTGTCCATGGAGGATTTGGAGCCGCACCACATTCTCATGTATCCAGTGTCTTCCAGAGAGCTGCTACAGGGAGAGTTGGCCTTGTAGCCATTGGTAGCTGCCTGGGGATGCACCCTGGGGTTGACAATCTGCTTTGGTGCCGAGACACACATGAGGCTCATGGGTACATAGTTATCCGTCTTGCCAGACTGAGGAGCTACACCAGACGTCATGGGCATGTAGCTATCATCGCCAAGGTTGCTACTGGAGCTCCTGGATGAACCAATTTCAATGTCCCCATAATCCTCAGGATAGCATACTTTGGGTGAAGCAGAGTGAGAGTTTTCCCCATGGGCCATCTTCATTAGAGTGTACTCATCCAAGGAAGCAGAGGACAATGGAGTCACCACCTTCTGTTGGCGTGGTGTGGTGAGTGAGTGTGTTCGCTTCCTGTATGCCTTGTCACAATTCTGACCCTCGATCCCACAGCTGGACCTGCTGCCGTTAGCCCCTTCCATTAGCATGTAGCCACAGGGGTCGCTCAGGTCACGGGATGGAGGTGTGCTGGACAGGGAGTCAGGAGTGTCACTGCGAGTCAGAGTGAGAAATTTGTGTTCACCTGGGCTGGAGCTGAAATCCTCACAGAGAAGGAAGCCAGTGTCGCTGAGGGAGCCAGATATGGAGGCGCTGCAGCTGAAAGGACGTCTGGCTTTGTCTGGAGTGGAGATCCTTGTTCCTCCCCTGGGAGATGAGCTGATGGGGCTGGAGGCGGCAGGAGGAGAGTTGGACATTGGCATTGAACGACTGTGATGGAGATTGGATGCAGACTCCAGTATCCTGCAGGTGCGCCCGTTGCTAAGGGTGTGGGACCTCATGAGATGATTTCCAGAATTGGGACTGGTGGGACTCTCACCCAATGGTATAGACATGGACACTGGCCGGGTTACGCTTCCATCTCCCTCACTGGCCGTCCTTATCCGACAGGAGGTGAACTTCCTCCCTGGGGATGTGGCAGCCACGCTGTCGGTTCTGGATCTCCTCACCAGGCCGGTCTGACTTGGGGGGAGGTTGTTGAGGTTGCGCCGGGTGGGCACAGAGATGGGGTTGGTGCTGGCTGACTGGCTTTTGCTCCTTGGCCTGAATTCAGAGAGCTCCTTCATCGCCTTCATTGCCTCCAGGATGGTCTCATGGATGTTCTGCGCTACCACTGAATCCTCTGCCTGCATCCAGAACTCCCCTGGCCCAGTTACTGCTGACCTGCCCACCTCTATGAAGAAGAAGCTGTCGGAGTGGCCACATCTCCTGATGTTCATGAGTTGGAGGTTGACAGCTGGTGTCTCAGAGTTCAGCTTGACGAAGCTGATGTTTCGGTTGGATAAACACAGCCTGTAGACTCCGGTGAGGTTTTTGATCTGACCCAAGCCTCTGGATTTCAAGTTGACCTGCCACACCTCCTTGTAGGCAGCTGTTGCAGGGGTAAGCTGTCCGTAAGTGGTCTCCTCAAACCCCACTAAAGAGGATGTGGAAGCAGGGCTGTCAAACACTTTGCTCTCTGCTATTAAATCAGACAGGACGGTGTACCAGCTCTCCTGCTCCTGCTCGTTTTCTGCAGCCACAGCAAAGTATTCGTCCTTGGTATAGAGGGCGATGAGGTGCTTGTGTTTGGCATCGGCGCGTTTGTTTACGCACAGACAGGAGTCCAAAGTTATGACGCGTTTGGCTGCGGACTTATTTCTCCATTTCTTCTCGCTTTCATAATACTCCAGCCGTGCGGGACAGCGCTCCATGGACTCCCGGAGCACGAAAAAACGCCTGTGTCCGTGTTTCTGCTTCCTCAGGTAGCCGCTCTTCTTCACGGCATTCGTCCCATTAGATAACAGGTGTCCTCCCGTCGCCGGAGGACTTGCCATTTCTTCGGAATAAGAGTAAAAAAAAACGCTCACAGTAAAAAGAAAAGACCGCAAAAGGTTACCCGTTTACTATATTCCACAGCGGAAAAGAAAGCCCGCTGCGGTAAAAACAACAGAGCAGTGCGCGGAGACCAGTGACTGGTCTGGTGCTGGAGAAAAACAACATGTGACGCTGCTGCTCTAAAAACAGAATAAAACACAGAGTCATGTGGGGCGGGGCGGGGAGGGGCGTCCTGCAGGAGCAGCACCATAGAAAACGATAAGAAGACGTCGCTTTGCAGGCCTGGTACCGTAGGAAAGACACGTCAGCGCGTCCACCATATTGTGATAGGCAAGTTCTCCCAGGAAACAGTCTTTTCCTTGTAAAATTCGTCGTAATAAAAATTGTATCAACCATTTTTTATAAATATAAAAGATGTCAAATAAAATGCTTAAAATTTACTTAAGGTTAATGGTTTGGGAATATATCGACCCACCTCCCTTATTATTATTATTATTATTATTATTATTATTATTATTATTATTATTATTATTATTATTATTATTTTTATTGATGTTGTTGTTGTTGTTGTTGTTGAGAAGTCATCACTTCTAGCTAGGAAAAATTTGTGAGGCCTGAGGAGCTAGTCAAATGGAACGTAGTACCATGACATTCTTTTTATTTATTCATTTACTTCCTTTTAATTAATTAGTTGATTAATTTATAGATAAATTAATTTATTTAATTATTCCTTTTTATTTATTTGCTTATTTATTTTGTAATTTGTGTATTGTTTATTTACTTAGTCATTTATTAATTTATTCATTTGTTCCTTCTCTACTTTGAAACTGCTAGAAACGCCAATCACAACATGGCGGCGCCGCTGGCGGGTAACTGGGGTTGCTCGTGCGACTTCTACTCTACAAAATCTACAATCAACGCACGTCCATCACAGGAAATCTCGCCGCTTATTGGCTGATTCAACCATTCAAAACAGACAATCCCCCCCAGGCTGCCCCCGCTTTCCCAACGCTTCACTCTCGCTCACAGAAACAGAAACCGAAGCATCACACGCCGGTGTAAATAACTCCGGTAAATCCCACGGCAAAATGAAAGTGAGGTGCAAAACAGAACAACACATTCCAGAGGCTTGTTTTGGCACATTTGTGAGTCACCTGCTAATCTCGCAGATCAATTGTTAAAAACACATTCCTGAGTATTAAATGTTGTTTTGAAGTGAGTTGGGGTCATTTGGATTAATGAGGATTTTGAAATGTGCAACAGAAATGATGGGTATTGATTGTACTCATTCATTTGTAAAGGCTGTGAGACTGTAAACAACCCTGACGTCCCACTTGTTATATAAGGACTGTTGTGGCCTATTTTTAAACCTGTGGGTATCCCTGACCAACCGGAACATTGTGTTTCCTATTTCAGTTCTTCAGCATCCCTGCTCTAATCTGAACATTTGCTTAAAGCACTGGTTCAGCATATTTTTATTCTCATGCTTATTCTTGCACTTTGCTGTATCAGTACAAAATGATCCCTCTGAATGAAAAACAGCCATCTCACTCACTCTTCAGCAACTGCGTCAGAGGTTTCAGTTAGTGCAGCCATAATCTGAAGCAATGCTGCCATCAGATGGGTGCTGGGCTTCATCCCACATGTGTGTATGCAAGTTTTCTAATCTGAGTTCAGGAAGAAGGGTGGTATTTTGTTTACTATGTGGATCACAAAGACAAACAGAGAAGCTGTGAAATGACTGCTTTGAGACATCTGCTCATCAGATCATCCTGGTAATTATGTCAGCAATTACGTCCATGATCTCCAGGATCATAAATCATATCTACGTAGGGATTGTTTTTATTTTTATATTAATCCCCCAACAAGCAGATTACACCTCAAACTCCAAGGTGTCAGAGTGAGGAGGGTCTTAGGGTCCTAAAAAGCAACAACCACAAATATTCTCCAGATTAAGGCTAATCCTGACTAGTCCCAATCACTATTGTTCTCAAAGTTGGACTCCTGGTCCTTTTTTGTTTTTGTTTTGCACAGGAGTCAATTTAGAAGGACTTAACCTCTGCTCTGCAGCAGCATGTGTTTTTGTGAAAGCAAAACCGTAAACATGCAGGATAAAGTATCAAATTCAGTCAAAAAAAAGATTATTGTTAAGATCCAACAACCAGAGAAAAACAGAAAGCTAAAACAATAATAGCATATATTTAATAGGTTTTTTAGTTGGCTTCCTGTCTGGCTGAGCCCAGACTGGAAATATCTATAATCATATACACTTCCACTTTTATACTGATGATACACAAAAATGTTGACCTAAGCCTTACTTAGACCATTTGATCAACCTAAATTATTGTTTAGACATCCATATGGCGATGACTTTTCATCTTTCTTTCATAAAAACAATATGAAAATGTGGATTAGATAGTTGTGCATGTTTGTTTAAAATATCTGTGCAGAAGTATGGTGATGTAACAGTTAAAAATCATTTTAATTTTTAGTTGCAACATATGAGAAATTCAGATGTTTTCCTTTGCTAAAAAAAATACAAATCAAATTACTTTCAGAATAAAAATATTTTACAAAGAATATTTTTAAGTAAATTAATATTTTGGATATTTTCTTTCCTAAAAGAAATTGAATTGTATTTTGTTTTGTTTGTTTTTTACTCCAGACCAATTTTATTTTAAAAACAAACAAAAACAAACAAACAAACAAACAAAATAAACCGGCTGACCCATCATCCAGACTTCTGCTTGTGGCAATACTGACATCTAGGGGCAAAAAGACAGAAACACATTTAATTTAAAAACAATCCACTCAAAAATAAGAGCGATATTTAAATACAATTTTTATTCTGTATTTTATGATTTATTGTGATAATACGGAGCCCTCCAGGTGACATGGGGATTTATTCTTCTTTTGCGTCCCCTTGCAATAATCTGATCAATTATGCGGCATAATTGAATAAGCCTTTATTATGGTGGCCGCCGCACTTTCTGCTTTAATACAAGGTTATGTAAGGTTTTTCCATTAATGTCAATCTCTCATTATGAAATCGTCTTTAGTATAGAAAGGCACAAAAATACCTATGATATAAATAGAAACGTTGCATAAGTAGGAAAGAAATACAAATAGACCCAAACTATTTGGACTATTTTTGAGATATTATCGCGGGGTAATAAGTAATCTAACAGTTTTGATTGTGTCTCTTTTGTGTTCGTAGTCTGAATGGTTTGGGCTGCTTTCTGATTCACACCTGACTAGAGCTGACTCACCTGAGGCTCCGCCCCCTTCCAGGTGGCATTAAACACATTTACTTCCATGTTTCCTCTCTTTTTCTTCATGGTGATCTGAGCTGTGAAACTCTGAGTTCAGATTTGAATTTATCGTTTTTTTCTGAGTTTTCAGCCAATTTCAAGCCAACATTTTATTGCAGGAAATCGTTTCAGGAAAGAACCAGAAGATTCAGGAATCTGGGAGTTGTGAATGTAACCGACCTGAACACTGAGCCCCCAGAGCGCCCCCTGCAGGACCTGCTGCACCATTAGCCAGACAGAAAGGACAGTTTTATACATGTTATCCTAATTCTATAGATGCTTTAATTAATCAAGTTTTGATTGAAAAAAAAGTTTCTCATCAGGTTTTGAGATCCGTGTTTCTGTCGGACATCCAGGTCTAAACTGGTTAAACTGGTTTCTGTGATGGAAGCTGAAGTTTCTCTGCAGTTTCCAGTAAAGCATCTTTTTATCTGTGGAGCTTTGAGGAACATTTTCCTGTCAACAGAAGAAGAAGCAGCAGAGAAAAGAGGCTTGAAGTGTCTTTCATGATTCA